>JAZKJV010000623.1:600000-837500 GCA_037367405.1 Ottelia alismoides
CGGAGTGGTGTCCTCCTGCCTCTAAGCTATGGCATAAAGAAAGGACACTCTGGTATTCCTCCTGAGGAATACAACGTCTCCAGACACAATCCGGTCCTTCAAAGAAAAGGATCGGATCCTCCCAATGGTAGTGTCTAGCGTCCGACTTTAGTCGGTCGATTTGGCTCTTGGGCCAATTTTCGGGAACTTTCTTGGAGACAAGATAATTCACGATATTGGCGTACCACGGGAGTGAGTCGATAACAAAAATCGACTCGTCAGGGAAGGAGTCTCGAATTGGTGAAACCTCGGAAGTATTAAGATCTTCGAGACGAGAAAGATGATCGGCCACTACGTTCTTCTTACCAGGTTTATCACGGATATCCAAATCAAACTCCTGGATAAGTAAAATCCAACGAAGAAGACGCGCCTTCGCGTCCTTCTTCTCCATCAGGTATCGTAGTGCCGTATGGTCTGTGAACACGATTACCTTGGATCCGATTAAGTGGGATCTGAATTTGTCCAAGGCAAACACTACCACAAGCATTTCCTTTTCGGTAACTGTATAGTTACGCTGAGCAGAATCAAGCACTTTGCTTGCGTAGTGAATTGCAAATGGGACGCCATCTCTTCTTTGTCCCAATACAGCCCCAACAGCATAATCTGAGGCATCCGTCATGATCTCAAAAGGTAGAGACCAATCTGGGGCTTGTAAAATGGGTGCATCCATGATCATTCCTTGTAAAAGCTTAAAGGCCTCAAGACATTTGTGATCTACAATAAACTCCGTGTCTTTGCCTAAAAGCTCAGTTAGCGGTCGGGCAATCTTAGAAAAATCCTTGATAAATCTTCGATAAAATCCGACATGCCCGAGGAACGACCGCAACTGTTTTACGTTGGTTGGTGGCTGGAGTCGTCTGATCACGTCCACCTTGGCAGGGTCAACCTCCATTCCTCTCTTGGAGATGACATGCCCCAACACTATGCCCTCCGTCACCATGAAGTGACTTTTCTCCCAGGAGAGCACCAGATTGACTTCACAACATCTTTTGAGGACTCGGTCCAGATTCCTAAGGCAGGAATCAAAAGAGTCGCCGTGGACCGAGAAGTCATCCATGAAGACTTCCAGGAATTCGCCGACCATTTCGGCGAATACAGCAATCATGCACCTTTGAAAAGTACCTGGAGCATTGCATAGCCCAAAGGGCATGCGCCTGAAAGCATAGGTACCAAAGGAGCATGTGAACGTGGTCTTTTCCTGGTCCTCTGGAGCTATGGCTACTTGATTGTAGCCCGAGAACCCATCAAGGAAGCAGAAGAATTCTTTTCCCGCTAATCTTTCTAAGATCTGATCAATGAATGGTAGAGGGAAATGATCCTTCTTCGTCGCGGCATTTAAGCGTCTGTAATCCACACAGACGCGCCATGACGTGGGTATTCTCGTCACGATCTCCTCTCCGTCCTCATTGGTGGTCGTCTGAATTCCCGACTTTTTCGGGACAACATGGATTGGGGCCACCCACTTAGAGTCGGAGATTGGGTAAATAAAACCCGCGTCGCACCATTTTTCTCTCTTTTTTCACCACTTCTCGTAAATTTGGATTCAACCGGCGTTGGAATTCACGAGAGGGTTTGGCTTCATTCTCCAAGTAAATATGGTGCGAACACAGAGCGGGATTTATCCCATGGAGATCGGAAATGCTCCAGCCTATTGCCTTGCGATTTTTCTCCAGGATCTCTAGCAAGCGAGATTCCTGCTCCTCGGTCAATTGCGAACTGATAATGACCGGAAATTTCTTGTCTTGGCCCGCAAGGAAGGCATATTTCATTGTTGTGGGAAGAGGTTTGAGCTCAGGTATAGTGTGGTCATCTAAGAAGTCTAGCTCAATCTGATCTGGTTCGGTGTTGGAAGTGGCTGGATCATTTTCTGTAGTAGCTGCCACCAAGCGCGGCTCTGGAGTCGGATCGTCAAAATTTTCCATACAATCGGCAAACGTCTCGTCCGACTCGTCATCCTCATCTTCCGATTGTCCTAAGGATGTAAGGACTGACAGGCCCCATTGGGCCTCTACGTCATCGAAGATGTAGGGCGATGCAGGTTCAGAGCTGTACTCGTTCCTCAGAATCTCGCAGACTGACTCATGCACTGGATCATCTTCAAAGGAGATGGACACATTAATGCTGGCTGGGTTCTGTCTCCATGGCCCAACTACGTCTACATATTCACAGTCTGTCTCGGTAGAAGAGTACTCGGTGCTGGATTCGGAGTCCGGTCTCTGCCATCTCGTCTGCTTCATCTCCAATTCCTCATCTCCGCCGGGAGTTTGGAACTGAATCTTCCCAGTTTTATAATCAAATAAGGCCCCCGCAGTTCTGAGGAAGGGCCTACCTAAAATGATCTGGGAATCTCTCCAATTACGAGGGGTTTCCATATCCAGGACAGTAAAGTCCACCATGTATTCTTGCCCCTCGACTCTGATCACAATGTTCCTTAACTCTCCTTGGGACCTCTTAGTGGATTTGTCAGCAAACTGCAGAATAGATCTAGATTTCCTAAGAGGTCCGAGATTAAGCCGCTCATAGAGGGCCGTGGGCATTAAGTTAATTGAGGAACCATTGTCCAGGAGAGTGCGTGCAAACGCAATGTCATCAACATGACTCACTACATAGTGTGCACCCATGTCTCTTCGTTTCCGAGGAAACAAGTTCTTTATTGCACAAGTCGTGGCTACTGATAGAACGTGTTTCTCAACACGGCTTTTGGTCTTCCTGCTAACCCTAGTAGGTGTGCATCTCACCTTAAGGTATTTTTGGAATGCAGGGGTTATTTCCACGAACTTGTCAAAAGGGATTGTGACCTTGATGTGTTTATTGCAGAATTCAGCCATCTCAGGGTCATCTTTTTGGATTTTTTTGATTTTCTTCTTTCCACCCCTAAGAGCTTGGGGGAAAGGGATTATTAACTCAGGTTCTGGAACTGAAAGATTTTCATTAGCTGCTGGAACTGAGTTCTGAACAAGACTCTGACTCGGACTTTTACACAGACTCTGACTCGGACTCTGACAAACAGGAAAATGCTTGGGCGAAACCGGTGGTGCTTCTTCCGCTTCTTCTGGATGGTCCTCCTCAGATGGAGGTGCGGGCTCATCGGTATCGTCTGACTCAAAGTGGATGCGGGAATGCTGCTTCGAGGACTCAGATGTCCTCTTCTTCTGTTGGGGATGGTGGTGGGGATGCTCCTCCTCTTCTTCCTCCGAATTCTCCTCAGGTAGATTCTCGGAGGTTCCTTCCTTTTGTGCCCGTGCCCGATCAGGTATGGTCACGGTCCTTCCGCTCCTGAGGGACATATGATTAACATTATCGTACGAAAGGATCTCATGTTCAGATAGATAATTATCTGAATAATATACCTGATCCCGAGGTCGGTTCTGGCCCTGGTGCATGCTGTTCGGATTGGCCTGAACCTGTGCGGGAATTGGGGTCCTTGGCGCCATTTGTTGGTCTTGGGCACGAGAAACCCGATTGATGTCGGTTCTCATATCCAAGTAATCATTTTGTATCTGTTGGACCCTATCAGACAGGGTCTGGATTGCCAAGGTGAGTGACTCCAATTCGGTGGGCTGGGCTTGCTGCGGTGTTGATGCCGTCCTATATTGGCCCTGCTGGCCATGCCGATACTGCTGCTGGTGAGACGGTGCTGGCCCCTGCTGGTAGGTGCGTTGCTGCGGCTGGTATCCATGATCTGGCCTGGACTGGTATCGCGGGACTGTGACGGGCCTGGTCTCTTGGTAGACCGGTGCGGGGCGGTGCGCCTGATCCTTCCCCATCTCGATTTGCCGGACTAGCGGGTCCCGGCTATACCAAAGCCCGTTAATCTCGTATACAGGCGGAGGCTCCTCATATTCCGTTTCCACTGGTGGGGGTGCATGATGGTTCGGCTGGGTATAAGTTTGATCCCAGCTACTCTGAGACCCCGGTGCCTGTTCCTGTACAAGATGGACTCGGTGTACAGGTACAGGTGGTACAGAAGGGGTGGGTAGCTTAATCTTAGCTACCTTTTCAGAGAGTTCCTCCACTTTCTTGGGAAGGCTTGAAAGAGACTCCATCTCCGCGACTCTCTTGTGGATCTGCTCGACCATGGTAAGCTTGTCGGCGATCATCCCCATGCTGGGGATGAGGTCCTCAGTCAGATCTGCAACAGTCCTTCTAGTTGTCTCATTGGATAAGATTGAGGGAGACAACTGATAGGCCCTTGTGGCCTGTGACCTGCCGGTTTCTGCCATCTGCTCTAGGATCTTCCATGCAGCATGCTCATTTTTGTTCAGATAGCTTCCTCCACAGGCGGCACTAACTAACCCCTGCATTTCTGGGGTTAAACCACAGATCAAGGTCTGGACTAAGATCGCCTTTGAAATGCCGTGGCAGGGGCATTTCTGTACTAAGTCATTGAACCTGTCCCAGGCCTCATGGAACGGTTCGCAGGCTCCTTGAGCGAAGCTGGCGATCTTTGTTCTCATCTGATTAGTTCTACTGAGAGGGTAGAACTTCTTCAAGAAAAGGTCCTTGAACTGCATCCAAGTGGTACATACCACCCCTAAATTTTTCAGCCAATGAGCAGCCTTATCACCTAAGGCAAAAGGGGTGGCCTTCAGCCGAATATAATCTTGGCCAACATTGGGATGGCTAAGATTGTTGCACACCAACTCGAAGTCAGGGAGGAAAGTGTATGGTTCTTCATTAAGATTTCCGTTGAACTTCGGAAGCAGACTAAGAAAGTGGGGCTTCAACTCAAATGCCTGGGCGGGAACTGCGGGTGCCAACCAGTTCTGAATCTCGTTCTCCGCCGGGTTATAGGTATCGACCATTGGTCGGTCGATTCCTTCTGCTGCTATGATTTGTCCCATCCGTGCAGTGAGATCTGCATTCCTCTGTTCGGCATCAGCGAGGCGGGCAAGAATCTGTTTAATTTGTTCCTCATCTGGTGGAACTTTTGGCGGCATCTTGTCCTCTAGTTCTGGGAATTGGAAAATAAGACCGGTGTTAGAGGGCAAATCAAGGAAGGGATTATCGAGGCAATGATCTTCCTCGGTAATCTCGGAGGAGATAAAAGGGTTGGTTTGAGAGTAACCACCCTGAGCATGAGGAAACCAGGACTCAAGAGGGTCATGAATCCTGGGTGGTCCAAGGTGCGCTCGGACCGTGGAAGACGAGTTACTTGGGGGATTCATAGAGAGATCAGTGAATAGTGCGTCGAGATCTCCCCAATCACTCATCTTGATGAGGGAAGAAGATAGGATTTTACTCCTACCTGAAGCAAGCAACAAGAACAATCCAAGACCCTGGGTTCACACTCAACACAGTGAAGGGCTCAAAGTTGAGTCCAATTTATCTTGCAGTTTTTAAGTGTGATATTCAAGCCAAAAATAGCAAGGATTACGCAGCCTAGAGGAAAGTCGGCTTAGAGCCGGATGCGTCTTCCCTGTCTATCCCGTCGCCTAAGATACCGTCGATCCTCCCTTTCTTTGCTCCTATCCGGAGTGGGGACTCAATGACGTGCCCCTATCTACCTGCACTGAGGCGGAGGCTGACAAAGCTTTTAGGCCTTGTCGCAGAGTACCGCTGGTTCGCCCCTATCTACTTGTGAGGGCGGAGGCTACTTGGTACTTGTCAAAGAGTTTAAAAATATCCCACTCGTGATAATTGCTAAGATCAGTTGGCTCGTGATATGGAAGGCGGGGATTTGGGCTCTGCCTTAAGGTGTTCACACACACTCAAGTACCCTCACTCAGCCTGAATACAAGGTCGGGGATTAATCTCCCGCAAACAATTTTCAGATTTTATATTTTTTTGGTCAATACTGTTAGCAGTCCCGATTAAAGTTAAGTTATCACTGCGATTAATCCACCACAAAGCACGCCTATCGGACAGTCCCAATTTCCTTTTTAATTTAAGTTACAAAATCAGAGGGGGAAATCGAGAAAAGCCAATGCAAGTTGAAATCGATGATGCTTATGCTGAGTAGAGAATACTTACAGTGATCCCTTCGCTTTTTTATGCAGGATGCAATACAGAATTGAAAACTTTACTCTACATGCAAATGCAAGCGATGAAAAGCCGCTCCTAGACAGGCAGTTCTATTAGCGTGAAGAACAGTTTAATTTGAACTAAATCCTGCGGTCTAGGTGCGTCTTTTATGTGTAATGTGTGGTCCTATTGATTACGAGCACAAACAAGTCCTAGAGTGGCTCGAGGAGCCGCTAGTGCAAGCTAAATTACAATTCACCCACACAGCACACGGGACACAGTTCCACTATCTTTACACACGCGAGATCCCAAACGGGAACCGCTGGAAATGATGCGAGAAACAAAATGTGGAAATAAATGAGATTACAGGTTCTCTCAAATCACTCAAACAAATTCGAATGCGTGTTCCTCGAAGCGTCTTCGACTCCGGTGTCCCTCGCACAAAAACAAGTTGAGGTCAGATAAAGAACGACACAAAAAATACGAAAATTTAAAAGACAGAGAAATATTCACAAGAAAAACCGGGGGTCAGACTACCCGGGGAAGGAAAATCAAACACTCAAAAATTAGCTAAGAATTAACCTAAGCCGTGCCTCCCCGGCAACGGCGCCATTTTAATATCCCTCCCGCACCCTTAGTTAATTCGAGCAAATTAATGTCCAAATTAATTAGATGTCGTTCGTTGCAGTCGGATACGAGAGGTTAATCAAAAACCACTTTAATTAGATTCGAGTTAATTTCAAGCGGCAAATTTTTTTACTTGGTGAAGTCCAAGGTCGATCTCAGGGAGGCAACTGTCTCCTTAGGTCAAGTTTCAGCAAAATCCAAGTGTGAGATTTTCGGGGAATATATTTTTTTTTTGGTCTTTTTTTTAATTTCTATGCAGACATATGCAGACAAATCTTAGCCAATTTAACGTTAAATTTAATTGATGTATCAAATGAAGTCCAAAAAGAATAAAAATTGGCCACATAGTTATTTATGATGAAAATGACCTACACTAATTTTTTTGGAATTTTTCGATTTAAAATGAATTTACTGTGAATTAAATAGACAGACAGAGTGATTTTCAGAATTTAATTTTTAATAAATATCAAATCACAATTTTTCCAAGAACTAAAATTATCCTAGGTGGTTCTAATGATAAGGCACCTAGGAAAATTGACAGAAATTAAATTTACTGTGAAATGAATTTACTAAAATTAATTTAAGAAAATCACTAAACAATTTATTTAAGCCTCGATATGCGTGCAAATGCTATGAAATTTTTATGGTGTGTTAGAAATGGTGTCCTTAAACTACTGTGAATTTTTGATAATTTTTGAAGGCACAGATAATTAATTAAAAATCAAAAGGCATCACTGGGCAAAATATGTCAACAATGAACCAATTAATTCATTAATAATTCAAATTAGCCTACAAAAATCATACACGTGTACTGATAGGCAGAGGACAAAATTTCCAACAACATGCAATTTTTAGAATCTCAAAATGATGAACAATGTACTCTATGGACACGTGCAAACACAAGGGCGTAAATGCAATACTGGAAATTGAAACTTCAAAGATTAAACATGCTGACAAGGACTAAAATGCAATTACCGATAACATGCAGGACTTGTATGCAATTTCTCCACGCAACACGTGCTCCTCACGTGGGGTCTGCTTCACAGGGACCTTTTTGTAATTTCCGTAAGCTTCAGGGGCGTCTGTGCAAATAGCCCAGGTCGCACGTGCTCCTCACGTGGCCGACCTAGGTTCGGAGGGCGTCGGAGGCTCGGATCGAGGCTCGGGTCTTCTGGAGGTTCGGCCCCGCCTCGATGCAGCTTCGGGTTGCCCGAGCCTAGGCTTGGGGGCCGAGGCTTGGATAGGGCGACGTGGCGGCCTGAAGACCCTTGGATCAAGATTGGATCCAAGGGATGTCGATGAAGGCGCGTGGCGGCTGGAGAGTCGTCCGATCCGAGGGATGATCAACGGTCGAGGATGAGGGCGGCGAAGGGACGCGTGGCGAGGCGAGGACCGTTCGATCAGATGATCGAACGGTGGCTGCTTCTTCTTCTCTAACGGTCCTCCGCCGCCTGCGGAGGAGAGGCCTGTGCTCCGGTGAAGGCAGCCGAGCTCCGCCTCGGTTGCCAAGCTCCGGTGATGAGCTTAGTCAGCTCCCACCTAGCTCGGAAGAAGCGGAAGAGCACGAGGAGGCCTCCGGTGGTCTCTGGATCCCTGGAGGATGGCTGGAGCTCGGTGTCGATGAAGCTCGAGGAGAGCTCCGGCGAGGCTCCGGCCAATGATGAAAGTAGCACCTGCAAGTGTTAAATATAGAGCCGGAGCTCGTGCGTGCGTTTGTGGAGACGTGATGCTGGTTGGCGAGGCCTAAGGCAACGTGAGGTGGTCAGGCGACGTTGCTCCGGCCAAGTGGCGGAGCTGGAGATTGATGGACGGTGGAGTGGAGCGTCTGAATGTGCGGAGGGGTCAGCGAGGATGAGAGCTCCGACGCGGAGCTCGGCGGAGTGAAGGCGAGGCGCGAAGATGATCGTGGTCGTGGAATAAAATCGGAGAAGATAAAGGAAAAAGAAGAGCAAGATCGGAGGAGGAATGGAGGGGGTTACCTGGGGATTGGGGCTCAGCTTTGAGCTCCAGGTCGTCGCTCAAGGGGTCGGTAAGGTCCCGAGCTCTAGCAGCTGCTCGGAGGAGTGGCTGTGACACGGCGGTGGGCCGAGGATCTCGCCGGAGAAGAAGCTCTGTCGTCGCTCAACAAATCAGCCAATTGCTGTCACCAATAGGAAGCTTGGAGCTCGAGTGATCTCCCTGGAGTGGCGGATGGGGCTGAATGTGGCCGGCGGCTGGGCATTTATAGGATGGAGGTCTCGGCAGGGCTGGTGATGGGGCGAAGTTTATGGAGGTAGTGGAGCATCTATGGTGGAAGTGGCGACGAGTGGGGTAGCTGGCGAGGATGAGGGACGAGTGGCGATGAACGTGGAGGTGATGGTGGTCGAAGAAGGTGGCTAGAGTGCGGCCAAGAATAGGAAGGGGCAGCCCCTCCCGCAAGGCGGAGATCGTGGGAGAGAGGGTTGCCAGAGGTAGGAGACGAGGCCCTGGCCGTTGGATCTTGTGATCCAACGGCCAGATCGAAGCGCAAAGGAACGTCTAGGATTAGATCGAGGCGAGATGATCTGAGGTCGTGATGGCGCCATGTGGGGTGAGCTGGGCGAAGTGCGAGCGAGCGGCTAAGATCAGGTCAAGGCGACGCTATCTAAGGCAACGTGAGGTGGTCAGGCGTGAGGTGGTCAGGCGACGTTGCTCCGGCCAAGTGGCGGAGCTGGAGATTGATGGACGGTGGAGTGGAGCGTCTGAATGTGCGGAGGGGTCAGCGAGGATGATAGCTCCGACGCGGAGCTCGGCGGAGTGAAGGCGAGGCGCGAAGATGATCGTGGTCGTGGAATAAAATCGGAGAAGATAAAGGAAAAAGAAGAGCAAGATCGGAGGAGGAATGGAGGGGGTTACCTGGGGATTGGGGCTCAGCTTTGAGCTCCAGGTCGTCGCTCAAGGGGTCGGTAAGGTCCCGAGCTCTAGCAGCTGCTCGGAGGAGTGGCTGCGACACGGCGGTGGGCCGAGGATCTCGCCGGAGAAGAAGCTCTGTCGTCGCTCAACAAATCAGCCAATTGCTGTCACCAATAGGAAGCTTGGAGCTCGAGTGATCTCCCTGGAGTGGCGGATGGGGCTGAATGTGGCCGGCGGCTGGGCATTTATAGGATGGAGGTCTCGGCAGGGCTGGTGATGGGGCGAAGTTTATGGAGGTAGTGGAGCATCTATGGTGGAAGTGGCGACGAGTGGGGTAGCTGGCGAGGATGAGGGACGAGTGGCGATGAACGTGGAGGTGATGGTGGTCGAAGAAGGTGGCTAGAGTGCGGCCAAGAATAGGAAGGGGCAGCCCCTCCCGCAAGGCGGAGATCGTGGGAGAGAGGGCTGCCAGAGGTAGGAGACGAGGCCCTGGCCGTTGGATCTTGTGATCCAACGGCCAGATCGAAGCGCAAAGGAACGTCTAGGATTAGATCGAGGCGAGATGATCTGAGGTCGTGATGGCGCCATGTGGGGTGAGCTGGGCGAAGTGCGAGCGAGCGGCTAAGATCAGGTCAAGGCGACGCTATCTAAGGGTCAGGAAGCCGACACTTGGCGTGATGGGGCAGAGGCGCGGGCGGGCGGTCCTGATCAGTCCTTGGCGATCGATCGGTCGGTTGAGATTATTGGGGAGCTAACGGCTCAGATGAAAGGGCTGAGAATGCGATCGAAGGGCTCAAGATGTGACGCGTGGCGCACTGTGGGCGAGGCGCTAATGGATGGCCCCGATGAAAGGGTGGAGTCGATCTGAGGGTCGAGACTCGCTAGAAGACGAGCGGCTGTGATGAGAGGATTGGGGGCGCGATCGAGCAGCGTAGCTGACGCCACGTGGAAGGCTGAGAGCGCGGCGCTAAGGGACGGTGGAGATGAAGTGTGTTATGGATCTGAGGGCTGGAAGGTGGTGATGTACATGGACGGGCCTGGGCCGTTGGATCTGAAGCACGATCCAACGGTGGAAATTGCGGGCGGACGAGGCGAAGGGCAGCGGGCCGCGTGGCGCAACCAGAGGGCGCCACGTGGCCTGCTGTGAATGGCTGGAGAAGGAAACACGTGTAGAGAGAAGAGGAAGCCGAATTTGGAAAAACTCAAAACATGAAAGTTGTAGATCTAGATGAGATCTACAAGTTTCATGTTGACCAAAGACGGAGATGAGGTCAAATATGATACATAAATACAAGGATACATAAATATACATGTGTAGTATACAAAAGGATCCAAAAACCCAAGTTTCTCATACAAGCTCCGATTTCAATGAAATCAGTCTTATTTTGAAGGTCTTTTAATGTGTAGTATTCTAAGAGTGAGTAGACCTAATTTGGGGTTTGTATGAGGGCTTTATTTGTGTACACTGGTTCTCAGGATATTTGGGCTATTTTACAAGGGATTTTTGGCAATCTTCCCTATATTATTAAGGAATATATACATATATTATAGAGAAGAAGTTATTTTGATGAAGAGGTATTTTACAGGGGATTTTTGGCTTCTTATTTAAATGCAGATGAGCTGCTAAAATGCATGAATTATGGATGCATGCATGAGTGTTATTTATGCAAGATAAAAGGAAATATGCCTCTATTTTCTCGGGAACAAGGCTCTATTTTTGACTTTTGGAGTGATGAATAACAGATTCATCAATCAACAATGAAATTATCCTGAACTCTTTCAAGGATAATGCGCTTTCTCCGCGAATACTTGGAGATAAGGACAGGGCGATTGTATTGTTCCATGTATAGTGACTTAGATATTGAGATCATATCTCAAATCCAGATCGTGGACCTCCCATAGATGCTTGATTAAATCAAGACCGCAAATCTAATCTTCTTATTGCATCTGAATCACATTCAGATCAATGTCCAACATTTGGACCAAGATAAGATTACTTCTCTACTGAGAGGAATGACTAAATTCCAGACCCGTTTCATCACTCCCTAGGAATGGAAGCGTCATGGTTATGCTATCGTTTATGATCGCATCACCTTCAGGTATTCCCAATACAGGTACATCCTGCATACTAGAAGACTTAAATTAAACCTGAAGTATTAGATCAACTTTACACTGTCTACTTCATGGTTTTATCAGTAAGTTTCTCATTCGATCATTGGGAGTTGGTATCGATCGTATACTTTCCAAAAGCATATATCATACCTAGGTCTTGATCATATACTTTCTAAAAGTATATATCAAACCTACAAATTCAGTCAAGCTTCCAAAGCGAGATGACCGTGCACGGAATTTGATTCTTCCCAATATCTCATGAGTGATCTCATGCCTTCCGATTCATTAAATGAACCTGTATGATCCCTTTGAGAGATCGTATTACTCGTATACCCTTATATGCATACCAACGCGTCGGTGTATAGACCTTGGTTAGGTCATCAACCTATTGGTCTGCCAAATGTACATACTCAGATATATAGTAACACATCTGTCTCCGATCAGAGGATGCGTGCATGTATCGTGACAGCATACGATATAGGACTTTGGTTATCTCGATCTCTTTAAGTCAACTCTTTGACCTAACTAATATGACACCTCCGAATCTCTATTCCTATGCAGAGGACCTGCATCAAGAGGTCGGTCAATATCAGCCTAATTGAAAAAGGATTGACATCTCCTACCCAGGCTGGAGATCATCTCTTAACAATCATTTGACGGTGCTTGATGAGTCCTCAATCTAACTCTTTAGATATTCATCCAAGTACCAGCTTCTATGATTAAATTATTGAATCAACAACTGTATGATTATTAAGATGGCAACGGTACATAACCTTAATTATACTAAGATACCTATTATGAAAATTATCTATTCTTTATTTCAGACCAGGGAATGATATTTGCAATAACATTTATTGCATAATGGCTCGTCGTGGGCTCAAATGTCCAACAATCTCCCACTAGCCCAAAGAGCCATTAATGGGCTAATCATTTAAACCCACACTCATGTGACAATCATAGGTTATTTAGAAAATAGCTAGGTAAGTTGATCAGTCACTCTGTTCCCACGAGACTATGCCAAGTCCTTTTACGGCACTTACATATCCCCAGTAACAGTACTCGCATCTAATGTGAATGTTGCATCTTATGCAACCAATACTCAATCTTGTTAGTTACAGTGACCTTGACACTACATCTTAACAATTATCATAACCAGTATTTCCATAATCCTTATCAGAATACCCTTATTCCTAGAGATCTCTATCTCTTAAGGTATCCAAAGTTAAGACCTTTTAGATCAGTATCTATATAGTCTTAAGTTTTTGAATATAAGACATTCAGATCACTATCTCAAAAATCTTGTCATCTGTGAAGATTTTGTTATTACTGCAATCAAGTATTTTCTCTCCACAGTAGGATTAGCAACTCTTTACTACTCCCACTGCATGGTAGATATCTGGCTTTTGTACACATCTAGCATACACTCAGCTTCTCGTAACTGATGCACAAGGGCATTCAGTTTTAGCATATACTTCCTCAACTCTTTGAGGTGCTATCCCTTTAGATATGTCAGTACCACATCTTAAGAGATGGAAGCCTTTATTGGAATTTTCCAGAAAATGGAATATTTTCAAGGTGTACTACTATTGTGACAGTCCCAATACCCTCTTCTCTTTGCTTCTGAACACCTTCAGAACTAAGATCCAAGAGGTATCCTTGATATCATATCTCAAGTTATGGAACAACCAGATAATAGAACACTTATTATTATCCTTATATCATTTTAAATGATCATGATATCATCTACATTTAGCATGATGAACACAAATGGCACTCCCACTAAGCTTCATATGGTCACCTATATTTTATCTGAAATCATAACATTTATAATTTCATTAAATCTTATGGTCCAACTTCAAGAAACTTATTTGAGTCCATAGATGGATTCCTTAGCTTGCACACCTTGCTTTCCTCAACCATGAATCCCTGGGGCTACTTCATGTTCATAGAGGAATGCAATCTTGACTTACATCTCTTGAAGAACCATTTACACCTTTATGGGTCTTACCCATATAGGTGGATCCTCGAGGGTCTATATACAACACTTGTATATGAAGTCTACTTTAGACTTTATTGCTATCATCCATCTTTCCATGTCATGATCCTTAGGAGCTTCATCACATTAAATCCGATCATTGTCAGATTTCTCTGACACATGGAATACATCCTCAAACTCACTTGAAGAGGTATAAGTGTTTCATCTTTTATTATCCTTTTAGTTTCCGATTTCAGGAGCCTCATTATCTTCTTAAGATTAAATGAGTTCCTACACTTCATTTTCATCGTGATTCTCAAGAGTCTCAACCTCTAAGAATCACATTCTCATAGATGAGATATCTTAAGAATCTCAAGGTCATAAAGTAGGTATCCAATACCGTCCTTTATTTTCCTAATTAAGTAGCACTCTCTAATGCTAGATTCCAGCTTATATGCATGGAACCTTATTAATGGTATACATTGTAGTCTCTACTACACATATATACCTGGAAACTAAGGGATAATTATGCTAAAACTCATCATTGATAAGATCATGTCACACATGATATAATTATATCTTCCTATAACTCTATTGAGTAAAGGTGTGTCAGGAGGATTGAGATAGAAATGATATTCATATCTCCGTAAGGTATTCTTTGAATTTATTTAACAGGTACTTGCTACCTATATTAGATCAAATTCATTTTATCTTGGTTTTAAATCAAAATTACGAAATCTTTGAACATTTCAAAGGTTTCTTAGGTGAAGAGAAGAAATCTCATATCATACATAATCATCAATAGATATCACACATCTATAATGTTTACTATGATATAGATGATCCGCATACATCAATATGTATGAGATCCTGAATACCTTGACATCTTACACCTTTCCCAAGGAAGGGTGTATTGGACATATTTTACTTTTGAATACAATATTCACAAGTATGTAAGATTTGACATTTTACACATTTTAATGTTTCATCTCTTACTAATCTACTGATCAAATCAACAGATAAATGTTCAAGGTTTGATGCCAGATCATTGTTAAATGATCTTCATCCTCATATTGATCTTTAAAAGGTTTAATTTCAATATTAGAAATCTTAATGAACCATTCATTAATATTCTAATTTAGTAGAGCCCGCTAGATGCCAGACTACTATCTAAAATATATCATCACAACTCTTTATGATAGGTTTATTTCAGAATTCATGTTTATTTCCAACATTTAAAAATAAACAATGAGTGTGTTCTAATATATAGGTCATAGAGATATTCTCTAAGACTAAGGGCTCTCCCACTGAAATTATGAAGTCTATTGATCAAATGGATGTTGTTGCAACAATAGCATCAATATCCATGCAGATGACTATTAAACCTAAGATCAAATTCCTAATCTTCCAATACATATGCAATTAATTGCAAGTGTCATTAGAAGATTGTGATACAATTATTAGACTTCATCTTACCAAATAAGAAAGTCAATTTCAATGATTTATGTAGATTATTCCGATGCTCTATCTGAGTCCTTCTCTGAGGATTCTAGATAGATTTGATAGTCATACTATCAACACATCAACTTATTGCAGTATTGGCATTCATCCAACTCTTTGGATGTCATATGGAAGTCACATAAGTATAGTCAACTCTTTGACTTTCCTTCTTACTTGGGTCCAACCCATGCTTCCACTGCGCTCCCTTTATCTATAAACAATCATTGCTTAAGACTAAAGTAACTCTTATATTAAATTCAAAAGAATTCAATGTAAGAGCTCAACATTTATACATACTTCATTAAATTCATACAATATGAATATTATGAAGCTTCATGAATGACTATAGTATAGACAATAGAACGATGACACTCATCATGTCTACATCCATCTAGACTCTTAAAAAACATAAGTTTAGGTAGGTATTCAAACATTTTGAATACATCATCTCTTATAGAGCCACCATTCTGCATGATGCCATGAACCATCTCATTCATGATAAATGTCAAGAGCACATATGTATGCCAGAATATCTTCATTGATTTTTATAAGGATTAATTGACAACTACGATCATCATTAACATGTCACTTCCAAAGTACATTTGATGATATCAAGACTATAGAAACATACAAACCCTAGGGTTGTAGTCCTATTATCTATTTAATTGTCATTCCTCATTATTGTGAGAAAACTTGCACATTGCAATCACATACATTATGTGTCCAATTGCAAGTACAATATCTGGATCATGAGTCCAATCCATGATATTTTACTGGTTATTATTTAGTATAGTATTGAGTGGGTTTAATGAAGGATTATCTGAAATAAGAAATTTGCATAAGCGTATATCCGAGTAGCAGGTTCTCATATTATTGGGATGTAACAAAGATACGGAAGGAGATCTCAGATCTTGCTTGAGATATAATGGTAAGTATATCTCTTACATTGAAAGTGATTAAGGGAACACATTCCGCCTTGCAAGTCCAACTTGCATCTCCCAATTCGGTCTCTAACACCCGGGCCCACCACCCCTAAGGTGATGCTGACCCATCCTTAATTGAACCAACCGTCAACAGGAATACAACTCGCTATGCGCAATCCAATATCACCCCAATAATATGAGGACCCGATATTGAGGTCACTACACATACGTCCTTAGTCTTTCGAGAAGCGAAGAGCCCGATCCAAATGGCTTGTATGCAGGAGGTGTCACTTCGGAACGGCGTCTCCGACATACAATCTCTGGCGACGGAACCCTTCGCCTTAACGGGAGACCATGGATGTCACTTATATGATCCCCCACCTCATATTCAAATTTTAATTAATTATCATGAATCATATTCACATAATTATTTCTTACAAGGGAAATACACATTTATTCATAATAGAGTATTTTTAATTGGATATAATTAATTCAATCATATTAAATTAATTATCAGTCCAATTCAATCAACAAACTTGATTGTTTTACTTGAATATATATATGGTATTATCTCAAAGTACGTATTAATTCGAATTTTAATAATTAGAAAAATATATCTTGATTTCTCCGGCATTATCGAGTCCCTACCCGCTGTCATGGTCAGTACCGACGAGAGTGGGATGGACCACATACGTTGCAACCCGCTACCCCAATGCTCTCCGACTAGACACCATATCCACCTCAGGAAAGGATAATGCCAAATAGATCAATTTGTACTTTGAGATAATCATCGGATTTTCAACCAAAATTATACCATATAATAATAATCAAAACAATTTTGATTAATATTTTAATGAGATTTGCTAAACAAATCCCAAATCCTATTCAAGCAACAAGTTTGTTGGAATGTAGATCATGTAACCAATTAGTGATCTAGATCACATCTAATCAATTATTGGTTAAGGCAATGTCTTTTAAATAAATAATTATCATCAAATATTTCACAAATATTTATGCACAATTATTCCAGGAAATTAAACAATTTAATTTCATTAATTGATTAAATGACAATCACTAGGTTCTTGATTAGGAAAGTATTTCCAGCAGTGACCCTCACTTACTAAAAATACCATATCTCAATCAATTTAAATCCAAATTAAGCAAAGTAGGTTCCTAAAGTTTGCTAATTTGATTTACAACAGAACTTAAGTGATTTGGACACATTTCAAGGTGTCTCAAATCCGCAATTAACTATTTAATTAAGTTGAGATTCGCAATCCCCGTAACTGTGGATACATGTTCACTAAAATGAATATAACTTGAGGAAACAGAATCGAAATCACGTAAACTCAGATCCTACGGTTTTCTTATTTAACGGGGAACAAAATTCAGTTATTATTTTTGTGTTTAAGCAATCTAAACCGTGCCGAAAGTAATCTCAAAATAGAGATTTGAAATTGAAATGCAAGAAAACTTTCGCAAATCCTAATGAACCCAAGTCGTCCTCGGTTAATGGATCATATCCTAAACCACCGACCCAAGGCTCTGATACCACTTGAAGGATATGGTTAGATCCTAAACGCATCACGGAAGCGTGAGCATCGTATCGAATACGACGAAGAACGACTAGTCGCACTAGTTGTTTTATGCAGCAGAAATAAAAAAAAAATCTTGTGACGAAACCACATGATCCAAGAACAATTCTCGGATCGTTTCATCTAAACCACAAACAAGTAATAGGATAACCTCTCGAAGCGTGGTTGCGACCGATTCTCTGAACGAAGAGACCTCCTGTCTCAAGTCCGATCCGACGGAGGAGACGCTTGCGAGCGCGGGGATGAATCACGTGCTTCTCGCAATCCATGTTGATGATCCAAGTGACGGATCTCCTGATCTCGATACACGAGATCCGACGTCTTCTTCACGAGCGAGGCACACCGAAGGAGACGGAGATCCGCGGGCAAATGATCGGGCAGCATAACGATGATGCTGCGGCGATGGAGACTCCCTCTAGGGCATCCATGGTGGACAGCATAAGATTACTTCTCTGCTGATAGGAGTCACAAAAATACAGACCCGTTTCATTACTCCCTTGGAATGGAAGCGTAATGGTTATACAATCGTTTATGATCACATCACCCTCAGGTATTCCCAATACCTGTACATCCTGCATACTAGAAGACTCAGATTAAACCCGAAGTATTAGATCAACTTCACACCCTCTACTTCAGGGTTTTATCAGTAAGTTTCTCATTTGATCATTGGGAGTTGGTATCGACCATATGCTTTCCAAAAGCATATATCATACCTAGGTCTTGATCATATACTTTCCAAAAGTATATATCAAACCTACAAATTCAGTCAAGCTTCCAAAGCGAGTCGACCGTGTGCGGAATTTGATTCTTTCCAATATCTCATGAATGATCTCATGCCTTCCGGTTCAGTAAATGAACATGTATGATCCCTTTGAGAGATCGTATTACTCATATGCCCTTATATGCATATCAGCGCGCCGGTGTATAGACCTTGGTTAAGTCATAAACTTATTGGTCTGCCAAATGTACATACTCAGACATAGAGTAACACATCTGTCTCCGGTCAGAGGATGCGTGCCTGTATCGTGACAGCATACGATATAGGACTTTGGTTATCTCGATCTCATTAAGTCAACTCTTTGACCTAACTAACATGACACCTCTGAATCTCTATTCCTATGCAGAGGACCTGCATTAAGAGGTCGGTCAGATATCAAACTAATTGAGAAAGGATTGCCATCTCCTACTCAGGCTGGAGATCATCTCTTAAGAATCATTTGACAGTGCTTGATCAGTCCTCAATCTAACTCTTTAGATATTCATCCAATCACCAGCCTCTATGATTCAATTATTGAATCAACAACTGTATAATTATTAAGATGGCCATGGTACATAACCCTAATTGTAGTAAGGGACCTATTATGAAAATTATCTATTCTTCATTTCAGACCAAGGAATGATATTTGCAATAACATTTATTGCATAATGGCTCGCCGTGGGATCGCATGTCTAACATGGTCAACTCGTTCATAATCAAAGTAAAAAGAAATGGACTCAAAGCGTAACCTGATGTAAATCAATGTTGATGTCAAAATGTCCAGTCTTCCCAGACGGGGTTCTTACACGAGATAAAACCCTATCATACATGTCCTTTATGAGGTTAATGTATAGGACATGTATTTGTCTCTTCTTCAACACTGTGTACAATATCTCTCGTGGGACAGAATCACAAGCCTTCTCCAGATCAATAAAGATCATGCCGAGGTTCTTCCTTTTAGCTCTATAAATCTCCATTGTTCTCCTCAACAAATGGATGGCTTCGGTCGTTGAGCGACCTGGCATGAATCCGAATTGGTTTTCTTTTACATTGGAAATTTGCCTCGTCTACTTCCTTTCTTTGTATCCGTATATAGCATGCACGATTCAAGTAACTTTCACTGCAAGCTAGATCACCCAAAGTGATATCTCTATTTCATTCCCCAATAAAAAGTTTATGGAAGTACTGCTCCCATCTAGTCTTTATATCCTTTTGAGTAACAAGCACGTGACCTTCCTCGTCCTTAATGTATCTCACTTGAGAAAGGTTTTTGGTTTTTCTTTCTCTTGCTTTGACCAACATAATATTTACATGTAACTCTAAAAACAAAGCAAGTACCATGGCCCCCACTATTCTATCGTTATATCATTGAAGTAATGTAATGATATTTACATTTAACTCTAAAAAATGTAAAAAACATAATATTTACATGTAACTCTAAAAACACAATGCATGTAACTCTGAAAACAAGGCAGATGTCAAAAAATATAATGCTGTGTTTAAGTAATCAATATATAAGAAAAAAGCAACTTTTGCAAAACATACAATCTCCTTCATTTTTCGTCAATCTAACCTTATAGATGAATTTGCTGATTTACTTTGGTTATAAATCTGAAACATTTTGCACGGAAGTGTATACACCTAATTTTTACTATTTATACTCGTGTTTTAGAATTACAAGATGTCAAAATTATGATATATGCTTTTTACATTTTTAAATAAAATAATGGGAGATGTTTTGGAATTTGTATATGCAATATGAGAAACTAGATATAAGGTAACGAATAATTTGAATTTTCATTGTCATATCTTCCGAAGTTAAAGATATAACAATGAATATTATTTGTTGTTAAATCATCTTTTGTACTTGTATTTAATAACGAATGTCATATACCTTGTTAAAGATCCATATAATATAACGACGAATTTTTCATTGAATTAATCATTAAAATTCGCATCAATCGTTGCCAAATTTAGCAACAATAAAAAAATATCAACAAATAATTGTTGTTATGCGATTCGCTGTGAGTAATATAACAAAGAATACTATTATCACTACAAGGAATTGGACCTAATGTAATAGATAATTTGAATATTTGTTGCTATATCTTCCGATGTTAAAGATGTAACAACGAATATTACTCGTTGCCAAATGATCTTTTGTACTTGTAGTTAACAACGAATATCATATTCGTTGTTAAAGGTCCATATAACGACACTTTTTTCATTGAATTGTTCGTTAAAATTCACGCTAATCGTTGCCATATTTAGCAACGATTAGAAAAAAACGGCAACGACTAATCGTTGTAATAGAATTCGTTGCGAAGAATATAGCAACGAATACCATTATTCGTTGCGAATTTAAAGAAGTAACGAATAATATTTGTTGTTATATATTTAACTACGAAAGATATGTCAACGAATATTAAACTATTCATTGCCTTAGGTCATTTTTCTTGTAATGTATTCATTGTAAATAAATAAGTAAGCAACAAATGATATTCGTTATTATATATTTAACTACGGAAGATATGTCAACGAATATTAAACAACTATTCATTGCCTTAGGTCAATTTTTTTGTAATGTATTCATTGTGAATAAATAAGTAAGCAACAAATGATATTCGTTGTTATATATTTAACTACGGAAGATAATGCAATGGTTATCAAATTATTCGTTGTCTTAAATTATTTTTTAGTAGTGATGGGTAAAATTTGAATTTTTAAAATTGAAAGATATGATATGTATAAACTAATATTGCATAAACTATATCTTAATAATTTAAGCAAAGTTTAATCTGTTAATATAAATGGATAACGACCTTCAGTGTATTTGTAAATATCATTAACTTTTTTTTACAAAATATAACATTTAAATACATTAAAAGTCACAACAAATAAAAACATATATTTTAATGATAACTACTCGTTTTAATTGTTCGTGAACAATCACCCATCCATCATTACACATACTATTGTAAAGTCACATCATAATAATCTCCACCAACTATAAACCTTCCATCCAAACAATAAAACAAATATATAGATTATTATCTACCGTAGGGTTGGCTATCGAGCCCAGTAAGCCGAGCTAGGTCCTGGCACGTGCTCAGGCTCAGTGAGTGCGAGCCTCTTATCAAGCCCGCTCGGGCTCGATAAGGCTCGATTCGAGCCCCTTATTGAGCTCCAGTCCCTTATCGAGCCTAGTTTGGGCTTGAGCCAAGTAAAGTTCGTTAAGAAAATAGGCATTTTTTGGTATAAAAAATGTGTTGTATAAGCTTGAACCATCAACAACTTTTTTGAAAGTTGTCTTCCTTACAAGTAGACCACTATCCGAGTTACATTTGAGAAGCTAAATTATATTATATTGGAACATTCTATTTGCTAATAACAAAATACTAATTTACTAATTATAACATAAAAATATGAATATAGTTGTACCGTTATGTTCCTTAGAAAAACATATTTAATTACTACATTTTGGTTGGGTATAATATACGTATTTAATTACTACCTACATAGAAAAACATATTTAATTACTATCTATGTTGAACTTATGACAAAATTTGAATGACATATTAGAGGAATATATATATGAAAATTTATGGTGGTATTTAAAAAAAGGACAAAAAATGAGTGTGAAGTAGGCAAGGTTACATACTTCATGAAGTAGGCTCTCTTTCCTCGTATAGACATACCTTATCGAATCCCTTATCGAATTATCGAGGTAGATTCGGCTCGTTAAGCCATGGAACCCAAAATTCTGACTCATGCTCGACTCAATAACTTAATAAGTAAGTTCACGAGCCCTTATGAAATTGAACCGGAGGCTAACTCGTCAAGTCCGACTCAATAACCAGCCATTGGGAGAATCTGATGATAATTTTTTTCAGATTCCACTAGTTGTTATAATAAGCTCCTTCTAAAGTAAACAAAGTCTGCACAAATTTAATGTAAACCGATCCTCCTCCCATAACCCACCAAAACCCACCACCACCTCCTCCTCCTCTTCGTGGCGGTAGCAATGGCGAAGCACCGCCCCCTTCTCCCTCTCCTCCTCACAGCTCTCGCATCGCTATGGCTCGCAGCGGGGAGGTTCGTGGTGGAGAAGAACAGCCTCATGGTCACCTCCCCCGTCACCCTCCGCGGCAAGCGTGATTGCGCTATCGCCAACTTCGGCCTCCCGCAGTACGGCGGTAGCATGGCCGGCGCCGTCCTCTACCCCACCTCCAACGCCAATGCCTGCGAGAGTTTCTCCCCCTCCGCCTTCGCGGCCAAGCCCGGGGCCCTCCCCACCTTCCTGCTGCTTGATCGAGGAGGTGCGCGACTGATTTCTTGCTTTCCGTTTCGTCCCTTTTTGGAAAAATCCGATTTTGGGAAGCGGGTAACCGGTGTTTTTCGATCTCGTGGTCGGTTGAGGAGTGTAGTGTGGGGATTTGGGGGGTTGTTGAATGTGATGCGTGTGATCGACGCTTGTTGTAATGAGGAGGATGTTTCCTTTTTTATTTGATTTTTCCTATTTTTGTACTTTGTTTTGTTTATAAATCAAAATACAACTTTCATCACTTTCTTTGTAGCGAAATTCTCAATATACGCAACTCCGGCAGCCTTTATTTAAATCACGTCTTATTTTTTTCGCACCGCGGGCGTCAAGGATAGTTCGATTGTATACAATGACTCAGGAGTCCACTCCTGACAATTATCACTGATTTGGGAAAATTTGTTTCTATGAGTTTTATCACATTGTGCTAGGAATTTTATTGTTAATTTTTATTGTTTACTTGGTGTTTTCTATTGGGTGGAGAAAGCCCAATCCAGTCTTTTATGCCTTCGCTTCCTTACTTCAACATCAGTAGCACAAGTATTCTTGTTGAACTAAATTTTCCTTAAAAATGGATTAAGAAAGAAGCTGTTTCTCGGTTATATTTTGTTATATGGTCATATTGCTTCTGATTGCTTTCTACCTTTTCTACAGACTGTGTCTTTGCTAGGAAAGTCTGGAATGCTCAGAAAGCCGGTGCTTCGGCGGTGCTTGTGGTAGACGATACTGACGAACCTCTGATAACCATGGATTTGCCTAAAGAGGATGATGCGTATAGGTACGTCCAAAATGTGACGATTCCTTCTGCGCTCATCTCCAAGAGTTTTGGAGAAGAACTGAAGAAGGCCTTAAGTACCGGGGAGATGGTAAATGTGAATCTTGATTGGAGAGAATCTGTTCCACACCCAGATGACCGCGTGGAGTATGAGTTGTGGACGAGTAGCAATGATGAGTGTGGACCCAAATGTGACACGCTTATGGGATTTATCAAGGATTTTCGAGGCGCAGCTCAGATCCTTGAAAAAGGTGGATATAGTCAATTCACGCCTCATTATATAACATGGTATTGCCCCCAAGCCTTCATTCTTAGTAAGCAGTGCAAGTCTCAATGCATTAATCATGGAAGATACTGTGCACCTGATCCAGAACAGGATTTCAGCCAAGGTTATGATGGAAAAGATGTCGTTACTGAGAATCTGAGACAGCTTTGTGTATATAGAGTTTCAAATGAAAGCAGGACTCCCTGGCTGTGGTGGGATTATGTTACTGATTTTCATATAAGATGCCCCATGAAAGAGAAGAAATATGGCAAAGAATGTGCAGATTCTGTAATCAAGTCTCTTGGTAGGTTTATTTGAATAATTCTCTCTCAATTAGTTTTCTTTTATTAATCAAATATTTTAAATTCAAATTGTGTACCTACTACCATACTGTACCCTGCCAGGTATAACCTGTCAAGAATGCCTGGCAATTATTTTACCCGCATTGGTTTGGTAGTTTTTGGGGGTATACAATGAATTCCATATAGTATTGTTGTAGCGGCTTTGAAAAAAAGCTGAAAGCATTGCTAAGAAATAATAATTGAAGTGGGGGTGTAATGAGTACTGTATGTTTTTGAAAGGAAAAAGGGTGTCTACCATATATATGTGTGCCCAAAAATTTCATCATTAAATCGCAAGATAATAATCACATGACCCAACTCTCAGCCAGTGCCTTAACATGAAAAAATACGTTATCGCCATAGCAATGATCTTGGGGGAAGATCATCCCATTCTTCGCTAGCCATAGGACCCACACCATAAACACAACTTTGGTTATCTCCTCCTCCAAGCCATACCATCCGGATCCAAGAGATTCTAGAAATTCACAGAACAGTTTGTCATGACCATTGTGTTGCCAAAATTTGCCCAAACATCTACATGACCTGCATATTTGAAGAAGAGATGATCCACATCCAAAAAACCTCCAAATAACGAGTGCATGCAGAAGACGTGCATGGAAGAAACATGCTCATGTTTCACCTGTCCTCGACCGTCAACATATTAAAAGCCACATAAACACCTTAACTCTTGCAGGTAACTTCCATCGCCGAATCCTTCTACAATCAGCAATGCAGTTTCTTGGATCAAATTACACTAATTCCATCACGGACTTGTAAGGCTTAATGATGAAAAACCTTCTCCCGTAGTTTCATAAGATCACCCATCCACTGATTCGAAAGATCAGAGCGAAAAGGTGTGAAAAAAAACATTATCCCGAACATTATCCATCTTAATGTATGGATTGGCCGTCAATGCCATCAGGTGGTGAATTCTTATCCAAGAACATCACCATGATACCTTGAGACATATGTCTATATTAAAATACTAATACGGTATATGTATCAGATGCCTATAGAAATCCGGTCTCGATACGGTTCGAGATACGGTTTTTGATTAGACTCTCATATTTTTGTTTACTTCCTTTTAGATTTCAGACCTGATCTTTATCTAAATTTAGTAAACGAGTAGTCTATTGTGTAGTACTCGTCGAGATCTTTTCAACGGTACCAAGAACGTTGAAATCCGACATCGGACGAGGGAGATAAGATCATTTTACAGTAATGGGTTAGCGAACGGATCCGAACTCGAACCAGTTCCGAATCCAAATTTGGTTAACCGGATCCGAGTATAAAATGGAATTGGGTGAGAGTGGGCTGCTCCAAACCCCATTTTTCAAGTTTCGGTCGTCGGAGCTCCGCTCAAGAGCCGTTGCGCCACCGCCAGACCATCGCCGGAGTTGCCGATCGCGAACCCGAAGGCATCCGCACGAAGAGGTCGTCGCAAGTGGCTGATTTCTCGTGTTTGGAGGTACGAATCTCTTCTTGCGGCCATTTTCCGCATTTGGTTCCCTTTGGGTCGGATTTCCGTTTCTATTACCGGATCATGTCGTTTTTGGGTCAATAGATGCATGCGGGGTTTCAGTTTCCTACACATGCGTGGATACACGCCATAGAAGTGTCGGATCTTGCACCCTGCAGCCTTGTGTACTGTGTTTCTCATTGTTGAAACTTGAAAATTCGACTTTAGTAGAGGGCTAAGGGCATGCTAATGAAAAGATCAGGGGGTACTGGTTTAGAAAATTGTTACTGATATCTTGATCATATATGCTAAAGAAATTGGGATCTCAATGGATTTAACGAATTTTGCAAACTAAGTTTTTTTATACAGACTTATGAAAAGGTTCCAGAATTACCAGATTATGCCTGTGGTGATTTGGAATCTATTGTGCTGAGTTCCTATATACATCCTTGTGTTGATTTTGATACATTCCCTGGGGTCTGCAATGCTATAAACACATGTTGTCTGCATGGATAGTAAATATAGTTACTGAGGATCACGACGCATCAATTAGCTGTTCATCACGACCTTTGGGCGCATCGGTCTCTGCAGGGTTTATCTATATTGACCCATTACTTAGCATTTGCGTTGGTTGGGGGACACGTAGTCTGAATGTGCCCCAATATTGTTCCGGTGGTTGCACAACGACGTTCGAGGATGCGTGGCTGGTAGTCTTGTCTTCGCTTTCGGTCATAGAATTTATACAGGAGATCAAGAAGATACGATCGCTCAAGTTGGTTTCTCGTATTTGTTCTATGAAGGGAGTTCGGAATGTGGTTAGGGAAGACGGAGTTTTACCAGTTTGCCCCATAGTTAGAGAAAAACGGAAGGTAGTCATGACATTCCGACTAC
The DNA here is from genome assembly GCA_037367405.1 of Ottelia alismoides. Lineage (NCBI taxonomy): Eukaryota > Viridiplantae > Streptophyta > Magnoliopsida > Alismatales > Hydrocharitaceae > Ottelia > Ottelia alismoides. Next base: position 626,416 of record JAZKJV010000623.1, read on the forward strand.
ATTGACGAGTGTTAAATCATTATCATGTAATCGAGTCTTGAGATCTATCTTGTTACCTAATGTCGTGGACTCTTACCGATGAGTAGTGGATATTAGCTGACCATGTTACAAATCAAGCATCTTATCTCATCAGGTTGGACATTAGATTGATACAGTTGAAATTTGATTAATTCTGGGGACACGAGAACTATCAATGAAATGATAGTGATAATCTAGAGGAAAAATTGGTAGGTTAGTAAAACAAGTGTTGGGAACTTAGTTAAGGTGCATATACTTTACGCATGCACACGGCGGACCAACAACCCTGAGATACGATTTATCTTGGAGTCATTGTGAGACCCTCATGGTCAAAACCACATACTATTTCCATTACTAACACTACCATGTTGCCTACCATCATGGACTCTTACCGACGAGGAGCAGATCTAAATTGATCATGGTTTGAATCAATTATCTTATCTCATGTGTAACGTATGGAACATAGTTAGGAGGCATATAAATAACAATGATGGTTTTTAAACAACTAAAATGCAGTAACATGAGTGACATAGCTACATTATAGCTTAGTCACTTCTTGTTGAGTAGTTGTTAATAGCCATTTTATTTCTAATGGGTAGCTACTTTCCTTAGAGTCAGTTCCTTTTGCACACTATTTACCATTTTTAGTTGTTGTTTTATATCCGTACTGGACGCTTTGCTCATAATCCGAATTGCTTGTGTTGGAGGAACAATGGAATTGTGATATCATTATCGAGATCTCAGGGCTCTCTTATATAGGAGAAAAGCCCTGGGTAAATTACATGACAGGTACATGAAAGAAAAAGAAATAAGAAATAAATATAAAGAGTTATAAATATCTAAACATTCCCCCCAGCAAGGGCTATTGTGAAAATATCAGTGTCTGATCTCCAATAGTAACATGGGAAGTGGATATGAGACCCTTCTGGATCATGTCTCTAGTGTAATGGCAATTGACCTCTATATGCTTGGTTCGTTCATGAAATGCGGGATTATTTGCAATAAATATAGCTGCTTCATTGTCACATAAAAGCTGCATGGGAAGAGGAACCTCAACAGGAAGATCAATAAAGATCGATCTAACCCACATCATCTCTGTGCTCCCTTGTGCCATGGTCCTGTACTCAGATTCTGCACTGGATCTAGCAGTCTCTGTCTGCTTCTTGCTTTTCCGTGACACGAGAGAGCTCCCAACAAAAATAACAAAGGTAGAAGTAGACTTCTTGTCTTTAGAGCACCATGCATAATCTCCATCTGCACAAGTTGTCACCTCAAGAGATGTACCTCTGTTGAATATAAGGCCAATACCATGTGAATTCTTCAAATATCTCGAAATCATATAGACCACATCCATACAAATCTTTTTGGGTTGCTCTATGAACGACTCACGTTGCTCACAACAAAGGATAAGTCTGGCATGGTGATGGTAGCATATAGGAGCTTTCCAACAAGCTCCCCGTATCTCCTCTTATCTACCTCCTCAGTGTCATCATCATATAATCTCATACTTGGATCCATAGGGGTAGTAGCAAGCTTGTACCCTGTCATACCCGTCTCTAGAAGATTAGTCACAAACTTCCTCTAGGTCATCACAAGACCATGTTGGTTCCTGGCGAACTCTAATACAAGGAAGTATCGAAGATTGCCAAGGTCCTTGTTCACAAAATGCTGACCTAGGAACTACTTGGCAGCCTGAATGCTCTGTTCATCATCACCCATGATAATAATATTATCATCAACATAGACAAGAATAACAATAACACCTTTCTGTGTCCTCTGAACAAAAAGCGAGTGATCTACAGTGGACCGTGCAAGCCCATGGTGCTCTATCAAATCTGAAAACTTTTGGTACCAAGTTCTCGAACTCTGCTTCAGGCCGTTAATCACCTTGTGGAGCCTACAGACCTTTTGAGGCTCCCCCTCAGCAACAAAGCCTGGTGGCTGCTGCATATATACCTCCTCCTGTAGACCTCCATATAGAAATACATTCTTTACATCAAGTTGGTAAAGAGGTCCGTCTCGTGAAATAACAACCAATAGAAGAATGCTCAATGTCGAATGTCTGGCCACAGAAGAGAAAATATCTTGGTAGTCTACCCCATAAGTTTAGGTGAACCCACGTGCTACAAGCCTTGCCTTGTCGCGATCCATACTACAATCTGCCCGTTACTTCACTGTAAAAATCCATTTTCACCCCACAATAGAGGCACCTAGAGGAACAGAAACAACACTCCAGGTACCACGAGACTGCAAAGCGGCCATCTCCTCCTCCATGGCAAGTCGCCAACTGCTATCCTGTATGGCCTCATGATATGTTTGCGGGATAGTAACAACTGAGAGTCCTATAACAAATCTCCTGTACTTCTTTGAAAGTTGGTCCAAGGAAACATGCACAATGAGAGGATAAGTGGCACAGTTATGATGCGGCTTCCTCAAGGCAATAGATATATCGAGGTCATCGGCTTCTATGTCCTCTGGTATCAACTCCTTCTGTATAGTATCATGTGGAACAAGCATATCACTAGTGCCAGCAGTAGAAACAATGTGTACATTGCATACCTGAGGCGTATTGGATGACGGGGAAGGCATGTGAACAGAGGGGCGAGTAAAGGACCTGCGAATGTAAAATCGTGGTAGGAACTGTGTCAGGGTAGACAGAGGTGGAGGTTGCTGGGACTCAACATGGGGAGTTGTTGGTGGAGATAATGAAAGTAGTGGAACAAAGTCATCCTCACCAGAGTCAACATTAGACAACCTGTCACCTGTAGGAGAAAAATACATAATAGACTCAAAAAATGTGACATCAACACTCACATAATATTTCTCCCTATAGGATTAAAACACATATTTTTCTGCGTCCGAAAATAACTAACGAACACACACTTGACAACTCTAGGAGAGAGCTTGTCACGACCAAGGGCAAAATTGTGGGCAAATGCCACAAACCCAAAAACCTTGGAGTAAGGGAGAATAGATCCTTCTCGGGAAACACAATCAAGAAAGGAACCTTTTCTCCAAGGATAGTAGAAGGCATGCTGTTCACCAAGTAACATGCAACGAGAACCGCATCATCCCAAAACGAATGAGGAGCTTGACTCTGAATCAAAAGAGTCCTCGTGACATCCAAAAGATGACGGTGTTTGCATTCAACAATACCATTTTGCTGCGAAGTGTAAGCACAAGAAGTCTAATGAACAATACCAAGAGATCTGAGTAAGTCAGACAACTGTAAAGTAGAAAACTCCAAGGCATTATTAGTGCGAATAAACTTCACATTAGTAGAAGAAATATTCTTAATCTCAATAAGAAACGATTTAATAACATGACCAGCTTCAGACTTATTCTCTAACAAGAAAACCCAAGATAATCTAGAGAAATCATCCACAACAACCATATAGAACCAATGTCCTTGATGATCGGGAACACGACTAGGACCACAAATATCAAAATGAACAAACTCAAACAACATACTACTGTGATGACTCTGACGACTCGGAAAAGAAGAATGATGGTACTTCCTAAGCTGACATGCCTCACACTCCAAGGTAGTATGAGTAGAGATTTGAGGGAGAGCATGACACAACTTCTGCAGAGGAAGGTGTCCAAAGTGAAGATGCCACATGAAAGGAGAAACAGATCTAGACGGAATAGTCACAACACCAACACATGGAGGTTGGACCAGTCTGTAAAGCCCTCTTTGTTCATGGCCACATCCAATCACCCTGCCCGTGAGTATGACCTGAAACAAAAGAGAAGATGGATATAAAATGGCACGACAATGTAAATCTTTTGTAAGGTGACTAATAGACAAAAGTTTCGTATGAAATGATGGAGCATGTAAGACATTCTGCAAGCACATCGATGGGGTTATAACAATTTCCACCTGACCAACAATGGGTAGATGAGCCCCATTAGCGATCTTCACAGATCTACCGGGAGGGATAGATCTGTAAGAGGTAAGCTGAGCCCGATCGCCACCCATATGATGAGAAGCTTCGGAGTCCTTGATACACTCAGTCAAATCTGAACTTCTACAACTGTTAAGTACGTAAGCAATACCTGACAAACTCGTAGACGTTCTAACAACAACTACAACATCTGAAGATCCTGCTGCTAGGGAGGATGGTGTATTCATCATCTCTTTCAATCTAGAGATAATATCATCAAGCCTTGCATCGTGAGAAGGAGCTGGAGTAGTCTCTGTCTGCTCGGCTACACGGACAGACATAAGATACCCATGCTTCAAATAGCATGTCTCCTCCGAATGCCCTGGACGGTGGCAATGTGAGCATGGGCCATGCTGACGTCCTACTCCTCGACCACGAGGTCCGCGTCCGCGAAAATGTGAAGTACCCCCTCTACCACGAGAAGCAGTCATCGCAGTGGGAGTTTGGGCCACGGTAGTAGACGAAGTGGTGATCCTGCTCAGCCTCTTGTATACCTCCTCCATCGGAGGTATCATCTCTCTTGTAAGTAGTTGAGTACGTGCTGCATCGTACTCTGAGTCAAGGGATGACAGAAAGACTCCTGTCATAGTGGCATTCCTGTATGTCTGCTGTTGCTCAGTGCTGGTAGTAATGGGCATAAAATATGAAGATGCTCAAATATTCCTCGGAGATGCGAGAAGTGAGGCATAAAGATGCCATTCTGCTTGGTCGAGAAAATGTCATACTGCAACTAGAGAATTTTGCTCTCATTCTTCGCTTGCCCATATGTGTCAGTTAGGATATCCCACATAGCCTTGGCTGTGGGTTGATTAACGACGTCGTTGGCAATCTCCGTGGTGAGCATCCTGGAGAGCCAAATCCGTGCATAAGCATCATCTTGCTTCTATGAAGCATTTGCCCCAGTTTTGTTCGTCGGCTTTGAATAAGTCAAAATGTGCTCCTTGCTATGGCACTACATAAGGGTGCGAAACTGCATGTACCACAACTCGTAGTTGGTTCCATCCATCTTCACGATAGGAGTCGGGCCTTGAAAGCACCAGACGACAAAAAAACGTCACCCATGTTCTCTGACATGATGAGAAGATTGCTGAAAAATTGGACCAAAATTGGGTAGTAGACCACTTCAAGCAAGTCTACACACTCATATGAAGGAATGGTTGTACGCGTAGACTCATACAACCATTTTTTTCAATTCTTGTTGTAGTCTGGGTCGGAAAACATGATTTATATATTCGAAATCACATATTACAGTCAAAACCAGATCGTATAGGCCTGCAAAAGATGGACAAACTGCAGCTTATGGGCGGCAAAGCTGCAAGACTGGGTTGCCGACGGCTAGGGCGACCGACTTAGATGGCTAGAGCAGCCGGATAGGGCTACAAGAGCGGTCAGGGCGGCTGGGGACGGTCGGCCAGGACGACAGGTGCGGTAGGTAGGGGCGACCGGAGCGACAAAGGCAGCCGAGGCTGTTGGGGATGCCCGATCAGGGTTGGGAGATCGATTGTCGGTGGCGGCAGGAGGGAGGGGGTGGGTAGGGTTAGGGTTGGTGGGATATGGGAATCTCGATCTAGGACTGTTGCTCCGATACCATGTTGGAGGAACAGTGGAATTGTGATATCATTATTGAAACCTAGAGCTCTCTTATATAGGAGAAAATCCTTGGGTAAATTAGACGAGAGGTACATGGAAGAAAGAGAAATAATAAATAAATCTAAGAGTTATAAATATGTCAACAACGCGAAATTGTCAGGTTCGCAAAAAAAAAGCTGCAACAGTAGGCGGTTTGTGGGTTGACCTTCTGGCAGATAAAACTAGTAGTGCAGTAGTTTACTTTTCTTTTGTTCTAATACTTGTACAGGTTTTGATAGACAAGATGTGTACGTACATGTTGCTGTACATTTTGATAAATTTGTACATCTTTTGTGGATACTGATGTGAATGGAAATTAAATGGAAGTAGAAAATGTAGTGGTTTTCTTTCCTTACTACTCTCATGCATGTATTATATAACTTGGTATTTCGAATGTAAAATCGTTTTTGTAGATGTGTATTGCTGAGTATCTGGACCTTGGAGGCTCCACAATCACCTTCTCCCTAATCATCATGGTGAAATCTTAAACCTCTCCCATCTCCCAAGATTGACTGCAAGAACAAATGCACATCTTGAAATACTGTGCAAATTCTCCTATGAAAAGGGGGGGAATAGTACCAAACTTCCATGGATTTGACACAGAAGAGGAAGGCCCATAGATCATTCGAATTATAGTACACACCGTACTGCCACAATCACCCCAAATCCGAATGATCTACTTGCACAACAAAGCCTTGTTTATCTCCGCCAAGCTATGAACACCAAGGCTCCATCTTCCTTGGACAAAGTAATCATCCTTCGATTGAGTTGTTGAGATATTCCTTGAAGACTTAACCCGTTTATGATCCGAATATGTTTTGTAAATAGATCTTGACCGTCTCGATTACCTATAAGGATGTTGGGATGGAGGCACTATGGTATGGATTTTTAGGATCCGTTTACCATGTTCCCCTATTTATAGAGGTGTTTTAGGACAATGCGTGGGTCATCTTCTAGTTTTACTTTAGGAGATCACCACCTCCTAGCGTTTTGTATTATATACTCCATTTTTTCATGATAGTGAACCTCTATTCGCCCTTGATTTTTTCTCCACTACACCGGTGGGGGTTTTCAACGTAAATCGTGTGTTTTCCGTGGATTATTTGTGGTTGGTTGCGTTTTTGGATCATTATTTATATCGACTCATACCAAACATCTCATAATGGACTTGATCCTCTTTTGGATACCTGCGGGGATAATCCTAGAGAAAAGGAAGAAGGTGGGGATCATTGAAAGGTCTGACTTCAACAACACCGATTTGTCGCTCCTGGACAAACAAGCATATTTCCAACCAGTGAGCCTTTTCTCTATTTCTCTATCAAGGGTAGCCAGTCCACCTGTCACAACCTTCCTCAACCTAAAGGAAGACCAAGGTACCACAGAGGTAAACATGCTCAAGTTGATCTCAGTCAATTAGCCCACGGAGTAATTTCCCCTCCCCTCAAGTCAAAAGTCACAAGCTCTGATTCGGTTCTGTTAAGCCTCAAACAAGATACACCACCAAATACGTTTAGGACCATTGACATCCCTACAGCTCTGGACCACCTTGTGCAAATAGAATAGTATTGTCATCAACGTACTGAAGAATAGGCAACACCAAGTCATCTCTTGAATAACCACAACAAAAATCATCCGTCATTGCATAATCCACCATGATCAATTAAGAATCTGCTATCAAAACAAGCAACATAGGGACCATATGACATCCATGCCGGACCCGTCTTTGAGGCTGAAAGCATGGCTTCAAATTTCAGCGAATTTCGGTCGAATTTCTATCGAATATCGATATCCAGTCGAAATCGAAATTCGACCGAAATGACCGAAATGACCGAAATATGGGGGTCCTAGTACAAAAAATGACCGAAATGATCGAAATTTCGGTCGAAATTCCACCGAAATTCCATCGAAATTCTGTTTTGGTCGATACCGAAATGTGACCGAAACCGACATTTAAGGCCTTGGCTGAAAGAAACCACACTAAGTCGGCCATTGACTAGGTGTTGCAGCATAATACCACGTGATCAATGTCTTTAGTCGAACATTTATTTTATTTAATTTTATTTACTTATGTAAAAGGCTCATTATACAAGGCCTTATCATCTTTTCTGTTTTTTTTTCTATTTTTAGTAAGGTTGTTGCCTGTTTGGGGGGATTTGGCCTCTATAAAGGCACCCCATTAGCTAGGGTTGGATTTAGTTTTGAATGATATTGTTTTCCTCACTTATTTTATCTCTCTCTCTCCCTCTCCCTCTCGTTTCCGCCTTCCCCCCTATTCTCTTCTCCCCACGCCTTCCCAACCCTAACCCTTTCCCCGTGCCGCCGCCTCCCCTCACACCCACCCTCTTCCACCCGCCAGCCGCCCCCCCGTGCTCTCCTCCCTTCCCCATCTCCCCCTTCGCAGACCCGCCCCCCCTCCTTCACGCCACTCTTTGCGCCGCCGCCTCTCCCTCCTCAGCCACCGCCCCTCACCCTCGCCCATCACAGACCCTCCCCCCGCGCGCCCGTCTTCGCGACACTGCCTCTCCTCGCCGCCGCCCCTTCCGCAAACGCCCCTCCTCGCCACCTTCGCCCCTCCATTTCCCTCCGCACCATCCGTATCTCCCCTGCGACCCCTCAGCAGACTCCGCCGCCGCCCTTCAGCCGTCCAACGGCCTACCAGTCGCCGCCTACTCGCCGCCCCGCCTTTTTTCCCTAGACACCGGTTCTCAAGTGCTGCCGAAGGCGCCCAGCCGCTGTTCCCATCAAGGACCAGGTCTGAAGCGTGCATATTCCCCTTGCCGATTGTGGTATGAGAGCCCTTTTAATTTATTACTCCACCGCAAAATATTAGTATTGTGGAATGTTATGTTGCTGCTTGGTTTGGTGATGTATTGAGATTTCCCTAGGAACTTTTAACCATTGGGCTTGCCCTGAAATTGTGGTGAAATCGATGCTAGAACTCGAGTATTTGTTGTCATTTGTTGCTGATTTTGCTAGACGTCTTTTTATCACCAGTTAATTCATTGCATTTCGACCTACAGAGTTTTCACCTTGCACGTCATTTTATTTGTTCAAACATTTGGTCCTTTAGCACAAATTTTAGGGTTGCAATTGAGTTTGCATCCTAGCGATTCCAACTAGGTTGCATCACTAGGACATTGCATGAAGAGCTCATAATGCATCTCTTCATCTAAGTAGTCAAAATGTCCGGAGACCCTCCTTTAGTCAAAATGTCCGGAGACCCTCCTTTATGCAATGAAGCTCTAAGGAATTGCCATTCAATATAATCTTATGCCTTGGAGAAATTAACTTTCCACATAACCAAGGTTCACAAAAGTTGTATTTCTATGAGTTCAGACATGTCATCGAATAGTGGCCAATCAGTATGCTGGTGCATATGTAGGTATATGCGATTCTATGTAATTTCCTAATTTTTAATTCAAAACTAAATAAGGGATATTTACACCTATAAAGTAATTACATAATTACATTCATAACCCCGTGTAATCGTGAATTACACGAGAAACCCTGCATAATGCTTAACTCTTACAGACATAACCCTATGTTATGTCCCGTTTAAGATGCCCGTTATAGTTGACGGTTTCCGTTAAAAAAAGTCAAAATTACCTTTAATTCTCAACCTTATTTGCAGATCATGCCCTCATTCTCTCCCTTGATGTGTTGATGTCACTCCCATCTCCTCGACTCTGTGTGACCCACATCCTCCAAGCCCTCCTCTCGTCTTCCGATGACGACTCCTTCCTCTCCATCTCGTGACTCTGCCACCTCCTCGACTCCTTCCTCTCCTGCGACTTCCTCTTCCACTCGCTCCTCTCCCACAGGTTCCTCACCACCCCTTCCCCCTCCTCTCCACTGCTCCCTCTTCGACTTTCTTGAATGTACGGTCAAGGCGCTTGATGTCTTCAACGCCGTTCATGACGGCATCAATCACCTCCGCGACTACTACAACTATTGAGATTCATGTATCTTTTGTCCTTTATTTATATTTGTTATTTCTCCAGTTCATCTTATGTAATTTTCCCAAGCTTGCAAAAGTCGGCCGACTAGTTGGCCCGACTAGTCGAGTCGGGGGGTAGCCGACTCGACTAGGTCTAGTCGGCCGTTAGTCGGTCCACCCGACTCATCGGCCGGCCTTTACAACAACCTTTTTTTTGTTTTTCACTTTTTTAAAAGCAAACATATTCTATCATGCTTAATTTTATATTTAAAGTCAATTACTTCTTTTGTTTCATTATGATGGCATATAAAATGTACAAATATATGTGTTGGAGTACTTGGTTATATGCGTCATTGAGTTGTAGCAGGGTAAATGGATCCTGGAGAAGATCCATTTACCCCCTCATGTGTTTAGTCCCACATCGTCCAATGGTGGGACTTGGAGGCTCTGGAGAGGCTATATAAGGAGCCCCAGACCTCCTGTACTCATTGAGAGGAAAGCAATGAAAAAAATATGCCCTGTTGAGGGCTTCTCCCGGGGTTTCTTCCCGCTCCACACGGAGTAGGGTTCCACGCAAAATCTTTTGTGTTCTTCGTGTTTATCTCTATTTCTATGCTCTGTTTATCAATCGCTTCCGCATTCTCATATTTTATAACATGGTATCAGAGCGGGTCGATTCCCAGGGATTTTAATATCTCTATTTTTATTCGAGATTTGTTTCTGAAATTTCTATCCTTGAAGTTTGTTCGTTAAAGATTATGAGATCATTCGTTTATGATCAAGATCAGATCGGGTTCTATCGACAACAAAGTTTCTCAGTTCGATTTCGATATTATTGTCTCCATGCTCAAGTTCAAGATAATTTTGAGGTTTATTTATTAAACCCTAGAATCCAGGCCGCGAAGCTGCGCCGTCCAGCCTCCTGCCGATCTCGATCTCAGATCTGGCTCGCTAGACGCGCAGCACTAGCCATCCCCAAGCGCAACCTCCGTGTCGCCGTCGTGCGGCTGATTGGCACCACCCCGCAGACCTCGCGCAGACCCAGCGGTCCAAGGGACGGCAGCATCCAAGTCGTGCCGCCCGATGCTCCAGCAAGCCCCTCACGCAGAGACCCCATCGCGCGCGCACAGAGTGCGAGCCCCTCCTTCGATGACAACCCTACTGGTCGGCGAAGTCATAGGCGCATCGGCGGCGCAGATCTTCTCCATCAGCAAGCCCCAGGCGAAACCCTAGGCGATATCTCTCCGATTCTCCTCACCAGTTGCGCGTCCTTCTCCCAGTGGCGATAAGCTCCAACACGCGCGACAGGCGGCGTCCCCATCGTGCCGCTCTTCCAACCTCTGGCGGAGGCAGTGGCACTCCACGCACAGGCGGCGGCGTTGTGGGTTACAATGCGAAACCCTATTCTAAAAAAAAGAAACGGAGGATGCCTTTCTTTATTTACAATCCAATTGGGCTGCTTGAAAAATGTTTGAAAAAAAACGAGGGCTACTATAAATGCCCCAGTTCAGGGCAGCAAAAGGAAAGGCCTTCTAATTTGGGCCGAATCTCAAGGGGGCCCAAAGTGGGTGTTGGTTTTTTTAAAAAGAGAGAGAGAGAGTGAAAGAAAGATTAAAAAAATGATTTTTTTGAAAAAGGCGCGTACAACTCAAAAGCCGTACGCAATTTCAAAAAAAATGATGCAAAAGACGAAAAAAATTGTTGAAACGACTTTAAAAAAAGAGTTAAAAAATGTGACATCTTAAAAAAGAAAGGAAAGCCGTGAGATTTTTTTGAGAATCCTCATATTTTTCCCCATTTCTTTGTCTTCTCCCAACTTGGTCGACGTCCATGTCAATTTCCGACAAGTATGGGAGAAAGGGGGAGTATGTGTAGAGTCACAGGTCTTGTATTCCAGATCCAGATTCAGATACCAATCTCCAGACTAGCCAGTTGATCAGACTCTACAGTTTGGTTGTTCAGACTCGACGTTCAAGAGTTTCCGAGTCTCCAGTTTCAGATACGCACGAGTTTGCGGTCAGTTTCAGATGAGCATAAGTTGCCATCATCAGTGCGAGGCCCCCATCATTCTTGTTGTTGTTCGGCCAGAGTTTTCTTGTGAGCCATAGGGACTCCAGAGCAGAGGACCATTCCCTATGCCATGTTGGCAAGGGTTTTCATGTGGTATCATAGGTACACCAGAGCAGTGCACCATTCTCTGAGCCAGATGGGAGAGACCCAGTTCTCCGACGAGGAGACTTATTTTCAGAATCCATTCTCCAGCGACCGTGGACTCCGACGAGGATTGCACAGCCACGTCCCTTTTCAGTTCGGTCCTTTTGAGAGATGGAACAATTGTCCACATTATTGTGGCGGGCCAGAGTACTCCGACGAGGAGACTCAATTCAGTTGTAGTGACTCTGACAGGCGCTGTTCAGAGCACATGCTCTCCGACGAGGAGATTCAGCAAACTCACACTCCATCCCGTTCGTCCTCCTCACCTGCACGGCATGAGAAGCAACGTCCTCGACAACAACAATTGTGCGCGTTGGGTTGATATTGTCCGTAGTGTCTTGTAGTGTTGAGTTGAGTTTATTTCTGTTTGTCCAAGCTGAGCATTGCATGCTCCAGCTTGAGGGGGAGTGTTGGAGTACTTGGTTATATGCGTCATTGAGTTGTAGCAGAGTAAATGGATCCTGGAGAAGATCCATTTACCCCCTCCTGTGTTTAGTCCCACATCGTCCAGTGGTGGGACTTGGAGGCTCTGGAGAGGCTATATAAGGAGCCCCAGACCTCCTGTACTCATTTAGAGAAAAGCAATGAAAAAATATGCCCTGTTGAGGGCTTCTCCCGTGGTTTCATCCCGCTCCTCACGGAGTAGGGTTCCACGTAAAATCTTTTGTGTTCTTCGTGTTTATCTCTATTTCTATGCTCTGTTTATCAATCGCTTCCGCATTCTTCATATTTTATAACAATATGTATATATATAAGAATATACGTATAAAAACTGATTTATATGTTTAAAATAATAAAAAATTCAAAACCGACTAATGATCGACTAAATCTGATTAGTCGCCCGACTGTCGATTAATCCTTAGTAGATGACCTTCCGACTAAGTACCGACTACCCTTTTCTGCAACCTTGAATTTTCTTAGAGCTTTTCTCCTATATAAGAGAGCTCTAGGGTTTTGAGAAGAACAACAATGAATTCATTTTCTGCATGGTATCAGAGCGACGGTCCTAGACCGGAGCCTGTGCCCTAAATCTCGTCCCCACCAAAAAATCCCTTACACCACCGCCGCTGCATGCTTCATACGTGCCGCCGCCACCGTTCATTTCTCGTGCTCCACACTTCGTCGCAGCACCCCAGCCACACATCTTCACGACTCGTGCATGATCCCAACGCTACTCGCACGGTGGCTAGGTGTTGTTCGCGCCCCTGCGCGTAGCCTCGACGATCCTCGTGCCTCCTCGTATAGTCCCATCGGTGTCATTGCTTCAACGCGCCTGTGCAACACTGCAAGACTACAGTTTTTGGCTCCAGATTTGGTCCCCTAGGGTGTGACACGATTATCTAAAATACCCTAGCCGTCCAAAGGAGTTTTCAAAGAATGGAAGTGTTTATGGTATGAGTCTACACCCACAACCACCTTCCTATATGTCCATGTAGACATTCCTTGTCCAGTTTTTTTTACCCCAGTTTTGAGAGATTGTTGTCATCATGTCAGGCAACAAAGCAAATATTCCATCCATGGGTGCCTTCAAAGGTCTATCACCTATTGTGAAGATGGATGGTATTAACTATGAACCGTGGGCCATGCAGTTCTTGATAATGCATGTCATGTTATTCAGTTTTTCATTAATAAAATAAGGAACATTTTTTCAGCAAAAGTCAAGTTTATACGTTTAGATAATGCACTAAAGTTTTGCAGCCCTCATTTTTCTCAGTTCCTTAGATCCCATGGTATTGTTCATCAGACATCCTGTACGTATACTTCTCAACAGAATGGAGTGGGTAAACGAAAACACCGCCATCTTTTGGATGTTACCAGGACTCTTTTGATTCAGAGTCGTCCCCCTCATTCATACTGGGGGATGCGGTTCTAACAGCTTGCTACCCGGTAAATCGAATGCCTTCTTCTGTTTTAGGGGAAAAGATTCCGTTCTTGATTGTGTTTCCCGAGACGGATCTTTTCTCACTTACGCCTCGTGTTTTCAGTTCTGTAGCTTTTGTTCGTCAGATGTCTCTTGGTCTTGACAAGCTCTCTCCCAAAGCTGTCAAATGTGTGTTTGTTGGGTATTCCAAGATCCAGAAGGGATATCGTTATTTTGATCCGGTACGATGAAGGTACTATGTCGGTGCAGATGTCACATTCTTTGAGTCCATTATGTACTTTTCTCCCACATGTGACAAGCTGATTCCTTCAGAGGATAGGGAAAAGATATATATATGTCACTACCTTCGACCTCCAATACACCGTCTCCTCCTCCACCTCCTCCATCACCACAACCTTCTTCACCCCCTCCACCGCCGCCTCCACCATCATCCATTTTCTATCCACAGGTCTACTAGCACCGGTCTCATGCTCGTGTGCCTCCTCCATCATCCAGCACGCCTCAGGTATGTTCTGAACATTTGAGTTCTTCTAGTGGCACTGGTGATTTGCATGTACAGACTGGGGTATAGGACGGCTTGGATGATATACCTTCTGCGCACACTGACGATCTGGATGTTCCTATTGCTCTTAGAAGACAGAAACGTGCATGTACTATGCATCCCCTTGCTTCACATTTTTCCTTGGAACATCTTTTCAAGGATTTTCAATGGTTTGTTATGGGATTGTCTGCTGTGGACATACCACGAACCTATCAAGATGCGCTGCAGATTAGCCAGTGGCGTCTGGCTATGGAGGAGGAAATGACAACTTTACAGTCTCAGAGCACATGGAGTGTTGTACAAGCTCCAGCAGGTGCACCTGTTGTTGGCAGCAAGTGGGTTTTTACTGTAAAACATCGTGTTGATGGCACTGTGGATAGATATAAAGCCATATTGGTTGCTCGTGAGTTCACCCAAACCTACAGGATGGATTACCAAGACATATTCTCTCCTATTGCACGTCATTCTACACTCATGATTCTTATTGCAGTTGCAGTGGTATGTGACTGGTCGTTGTTTCAATTAGATGTGAACCTTGTTTTAAAAAGCGCGCCTCGAGGCGGTGAGGCGTAAGCCTCAAGGCGTTTTTTGACAAAAAGCGCCTCCAGGCTTAATCCTTACCCAGAAGTTCCGAGGTGTAAGCCTCAGGGTACTGTGAGGCGGTGAGGCGGTCGAGGCGAGGCAGAGGCGTAAGCCTCAAGCGCATGTCTTTTTTTTAATTTTTAGGTTAGTTACTTTGCACATGACCTTGTTTTACCATAAACATTATACTTTTTTTTGCTAGTATTATTGTTTCTATGTTAAATCTTGCATATTTCTATAAATATGTCCATACAAAGAGAAGAGATTTCTTGAAACAAGTGAAGCTCTGTGATCTTGTATACATCGTATTCAATTTATAATATTGCATCCATACATACTAGTTCTATTGTACACAACATACACGATTGTATTTGATTTGTAATAAAATTATTACACTACTTGTAATTTGCAACTTGATGTTGTTATTTGTTTGTTTTTAAATAGTGATCAGATATACGAAGAAGCACAGTTGAAAAGAAACACATGGAGTAGAATAATTATTATGCTTTGTTGTGAATAGCGGAAACAATCACGTGCCTAGTATTAGTTTTCTGAACTTCTAGGCTTTCATCGCATATGTGTTGTACCTTTTATCAGTGTGAAATTGATTTGAAATATGTTTTTGGCAAAACTTAATATTATTATATATATTTTAGTGTATTTTTCTTAATTTTAAATTTTCTTTTAAAAAATTGAAGCTTATGCCTCGACCGCCTTGAGGCTTACGCCTCGCCTCACATTTTGAAGAAACGCCTCGAACCGCATCGCGCTTTTTTAAACCTTGGATGTGAAAAATGCATTCTTGTATGGTGACCTACAGAAGGAAGTCTACATGTAGCAACCACTTGGGTTTGCTACTGAGGGGGAGTCTAGTATAGTGTACTGTCTTCACAAGGCTATATATGGCCTTAAGCAGAGTCTGAGAGCTTGGTTTCAAAAGCTCTCAGAGTTGATTGAACAGAAGGGATTTGTCAGATCTACTGCAGATCATTCTCTTTTTATTAAGAGAGCTCAGAAAGGGACTGTTGTTATTTCAGTTTATGTTGATGATATCATCATTATTGGCAACGATGAACATGGCATTCAGGCAGCTAATGATTTCCTTGGACAACAGTTTGTAACCAAGGATCTTGGCACTCTACGTTACTTCCTTGGTTTGGAGTTTGCACGAAATCAGAAGGGTTTGGTTATGACGCAAAGGAAGTATGTTACTGATCTACTATCTGAGACATGCATGACATGATGCATACCTTCCACGACACCAATGGATCCTAATGCTAGGCTTTATGATGATGACTTTGAAGAGGTGGATAAAAGAAGATACAGAGAGCTGGTAGGGAAGTTGTTATATGTTGCTATTAACGGACTTGATATATCATTTGCTGTGAGCAGAGTCAGCCAGTTCATGGAGCAGCCTAGACATGTTCACATGGATGCAGTTTATATGCTTTTGAGATATCTGAAGTTCTCTCTAGGTGCAGGTATGTTTTTCAGAAGAGATACATCTCTTACTATCTCTGGATGTGCAAATGCGGATTATGCTGGGTGTCCCAAGGACAGGAAGTCCACCTCAGGCTTCATTGTTTTCGTTGGTAGCTCACTGGTGTCATGGAAAGTAAGAAACAAACAATTGTTGCTCGGTCCAATGCTGAATCTGAATATAGAGCTATGACACAAGGGAGTACAGAGATGTTGTGGGTCCAGTTTGTTCTGACTGACTTAACCATTGAGGTGCCTCTTCTTATGTACCTCAAATGTGATAATCAGGCGACACTATTCATTGCTAACAATCCAGCTTTTCATGAGAGAACAAAACATATTGAAGTTGATTGTCACTACACTTGTGATTTGATATAGAAGGGGCTGATTTCAACCTCTTATGTTGCTTCAGGTGATCAGATTGCAGATATGTTTACCAAAGCTCTTGCGAGGGGTCCTTTCCACCGCTGCTGTTCCAAGCTGAGCATGTTAGACATATATGCTCCAGCTTGAGGGGGAGTGTTGAGATTCATGTATCTTTTGGCCTTTATTTATATTTGTTATTTCTCCAGTCTATCTTATGTAATTTTTTCATAGAGCTTTTCTTTTATATAAGAGAGCTTTAGGGCTTTGAGAAGAACAACAACGAATTCATTTTCCTCAACAACCTCCTCGTGGAATGAGAGAGGAATGCGGAGGGAGGGAAGTGTGTCTGATGCTGCTCGCGCGAGGGGAGGGGAAGGCGAAGGGAGGGGAAGGTAGAGGGAGGGGAAGGGTTGCTGATGTTGCTCGTGCGAGGGGAGGGGAATGCATAGGGAGGGGAAGGGGAGGAGTATTTATTGCTGCCCGTGCGAGGGGAGGGGAAGGCAGAGGGAGATGAAGGAGAGGTGTGGGTTGGAGGAGGAAGGGGTGGGGTGGGGTGGGGGAGGTGGTCGGCAACGGGGTGGGGGGAGGGGGGGGGGAATGAAGAAGTCGGGTGGTGTGGGGCGACTCGTCTGGAGGAGATGGGAGGTGGAGGAGAGGGTGGGGTGGTGACGGCTAGCATGGAACAGGGGGGAGGTGGAGGAGAGGGTAGGGTGGAGGCAGCTAGCCTGGAGGAGGGGAAAGGGTGGGAGGAAGAAGGGGTATTTTTTTCTTTTTCTTTTATGATTTTTGTTTAATTCCTACCCTTTGGATTGAAGATGAGTTAGATTAACTTGATTGTGTGGTTGAGTTAACGTATTAAACTAACGGAGGGTTGTGGGAGTGAGACGGAGTGACTATATGAGGCTTCTCGTGTAATTCACAATTACACGAGGTTATGATTGTAATTACGAAATTACTTAGGGTTATGGTGTAAATATTCCAATAAATTAATATCTATATAATACTACAATTGATGCATATATGCTATATAAAATTATATTTCTCATAAGAATACCTAACACAAAAGCTATTCCTTTACTTTAATACATATCTAAGAACTTTTAAATATTGCTACATATCTAGCAACTATTGAAGTACATAAAATACATATCTAGTAACTATTGAAGTACACAAAAACTATTTCTTTACTTTAACACATATATTCAAGAAGTATTTATTCAAAACTATTCATTATAATATTAAATATGGGATTATATGCATACCCAACAACAATAATTTCAATCTCTGCTTACAATTTAAGTTTTAATATATATTCCATAACTATATTTTCAATTGTTTATATTTACGTTTCAATGCATATAAGTTTCGGTCCATATATTCAAGAAGTGATAAGATTATAACTGAAGTACTACTTTGGATGCATAAAAAACATGAATAATTTAAGGTATGTGATTACCAAGCATAAGAGGCGATGTCGATAACCCAACAGTGATTGGGAACCCAAGAGAAGCACCAATGAGATGTCGATCCACAAAGGAGGTGGAGCAGTGCAGGCGAGCAACGACGGGAAATCGAATGCATAATCGGGGCATATGCAAACATATACGGATCGCATATGTGGAGGAGTGGATAATGGACTGATTCAAGAAATTGGTGCATTCTTCAGGCCACATTTGCCGTCTATGCGGTCGATTTCTTGAACATTGCACATAACTCCCCAAGTTTTCTGCCTTCTCCAATGTACCACAACCTTCGAGGCTATCACCACATTGTCCATCATCTGCATCCCATGTGAAAAAGTGCACTGGAATGACGAGATAATCCTACGTAGTACCCTACACAACTGATTTGCCAACTTTACACTGCATTGGAAATCACAATGGAACAGGAATCCTCCACCTTTTGGGCTACAACTTTCTTTGATATCAAGAACAAGAGAGAGCGCTCAAGCGATCAAAAACAAATTTTTTTGAAGCAAAATCAGCTACCATGGCCAACACATCAACATAATCCAAGTCCCAAGACTTCCTAAAAAAATACTGGAAAACCATCCGGCCTAGTACACCCATTAAGGTTAAGGGCGAACACTGCCTTCCTAAATCCCTGTAACTCAAAATCCCTGGTTAAATCTTGCGCATCATCACTTGAAATCTTGGTGACCCCCAAATCGAGCAACCTGGATCCGCTGAAGGGAATCGATTAACAGCCTTGAAATAATCAGTTCCTACCTTTGCCACCTCACTCTACCCATGAAAGACCTCATTCCTTACCTAAATTGGATGAGTTAGATTTTTTCGCCGATGATCACTTTCCACCGCGTGAAAAAAAATTCTAGTTTTCGCATTACCTTCCTCCATCCACCTTTGTCAGAATCTCTACTGCCATTCAATCTTATGCTTTTGTTTCTCCTCGAAAATCTGTTGAAGCACATCTACTCATTAGCTCCTCCTTGTCCAAATCACTCTCATCGTCTAACAAATCTAACCTCATCACCTATTCCTTTGCACTAGTCCTAGGGATGCAAATGGACGGATACTGATATGGATGTAGGTGTTACCATATCCTTATCTATTTTTAAATAGGAATATGGATGCGATAAAATATTAACAGATATGAAAACTATGTTATCACATCCTTAAAAAACGGATAAGGATGTAAAATGGACATTGATCGTGTATGAATAATATTAAAAATACTCTATATATTAGTTTAAATATGCATGTATTGTATGGAATGCACATGATATAAATATACTATGTGCATATATCATTAGTAATTATACCAAATATAATGAAAGAAGGCACATCATTATATAATATGTGGTTAAAAATAAATCTACGACTATATTTATATGTGAGCGGATATGCGGAAGTAAATACGATTGTCTGCAGATATCAAAATGATATCCATGCCCGTATCCATTTAAAAAAATTGAAATGATATCCATAACCATATCCATCTTAAAACTGTTGCGAATGTCAAAGTCTATGTAAAACAGATATAATGTTAGATGATATATATGCATATTCATTTGCATACCTAACTAGTCCTCATGTGTACTAGTTGCTTTGCTCACGAGTCTGTCTAGACCCCCTTCTGAACCAGAACGACCTCTTATGCAGTCCGACCAGCTTGAAGGCCAGCTTCTTCATGGTCGAGCGCTCCACTACCAAGTTCGTCCAAAAAGAGATTGCAAGCCCTTTAAACCCCTCATCTATCAAGAATAGCTTCTCGAATCTGAAAAAGGAGGAAGTAGGGTGTCATCTAATTGCGATTGTAGGAGTGAAAAGACAATAGCCCACTAAAATATCTCAAATGCCTCTAAAAATCAATCAATGATTTGGAAGAATATTTCCTCCATGTCTATCTACTATTGGTAACATCCATGACCTCCGATGCATGTTCCTCCACCACCTCCACAAAATAAGAGGATCTTGGATCTTGCACACTTCTTCCCCCATGTCTATCATCCTACAGTGACATTAATGTATGTTCGAGTAACAACATAACTTCAATATCGTCTCACAGCTGGGATGATTAGTCAACTCTGGTTGGAAATCATAGAAAATGTACATGTAAATTATATCAAATAATTAATACAAAAATATGTCGTCTCGACAAATGGCAAATTTATCCATTGTTTTATGTTATCCCATCATTATATGAACAAATTTGAGAGATATGACACTAAATTTGATGTTTGGTCTGTCCATATATTTATTTGAGGTTTTTATTTTTAGTTGATGTTTGGTCTGTCCATATATTTATTTGAGGTTTTTATTTTTAGTTTCTTGTTATTAATCATTTACTTGTGTGGAAAAGGAAAGATGAATTGAACTAACCAAATAGGGTTATCTTATATAGAGAGGAGAAACCTGTTGGGCCAATTACATGATAGAGATGGAAAGAATGAAAATTACGTAAAACATGATAATATAGAATAACTCTCAACACTCTCCTGCAAGATGGAGCATATATGTTAACCATGTTCAGCTTGGAACATCTTTGAAATGGCCCTTTAGCTAGAGCTTTGTGAATGCATCTGTTGTCTGTTTTCCTGAGCTAGCGTGGGAAGTAGAGATAAAGTCCTTCTGAATCATGTCATTGAGTGTAGTGATAATCTACCTCAATGCGCTTGGTCCTCTCATGGAAGTTAGGGTTGTTGTCAACGAAAAACTACGTGGTTGTCACATTGTAGATGCATGGGAAGACGCGCGCCATTATTTAGGTCATTCAGAATGGATCTGACCCACATCATCTCGATACTCCCTTGTGTCATGGCATTGTGCTTTGATTCTACACTAGATCGGACAACCATAGTCGCTTCTTACTTTTTCATGACACCAAAGAGCTCCCTATGAACACTACAAAGATGGAGGTAGATTTCCTAATCTTGGGACATCCTTCATAATCCGCATAAACACATGCCATGATGGTAAGAGGTGTCCCTCTGCTAAAGAGTAATCCAATACCAAGGAGGAGTCGGGGGCTTCAGATACCTTAGAATCATGTGAACAACATCCGTATGTGCCTATCTCGGTTGCTTCATAAATTGACTAACTGCTCACAACAAAAGAAATGCCTGGTCTAGTGATGGTCACATAGAGGAGCTTCTGAACTAACCCCCTGTATCGCCTCTTGTCTATCTCATTTGTATCATCATATAAACTCGCAAAGGTCCTTGGTGACAAATTGCTATCCAAGGAACTCCTTAACCGCACTAATACCCTACACATCATCTTTTGTAACAGTGATGTTATCAACATAGATCGATAAAACAATGATATCCCTCCGAGTCCTCTAAAATTTAAATAAATAGTGAATGGCTATCAGTTTCCTTTAAAATTAAAGGAAAGTTTTACATAACAATCGTGAGACCTGCTATGCACTATGGATCTAAATGTTGACCTGTGAACCATAGACATGTGCAGAGAATGGCTGTAGCAAAAATGAAAATGCTAAGGTGGATGTGTGGACACACGTAAAGATCGGATTCGGAATGATGCAATCAGAAAGAAAGTTGGTGTAGCTCCGATCGAGGTTAAGATGTGAGAAAACTGCTTAAGGTGATTTGGTCATTTGCAAAGAAGATCAGCTGATGCACCAGTTAGGAGATGCGAGTGTTGGGATGTTGAGCCGGCTAAGAGAGGGCGAGGATGGCCCAAGAAGTGTTGAAAAGAGACTATACGAAGGGATCTTAGTTTTTTGGATATAAGCCCGAGATTGATCGACGATAGTTCTGAATGGAGACGAAGAATCCATGTAGTCGACCCTACTTAATTGTGGGAAAAGACTTTGTTGTTGTTGTTGTAGTTAATGGCCATCGGTTGATCTCGTGAAGCCATGCTGCTCTATCAAGTCTAAGAGCTTCTGGAACCATGCTTTAGGTCTACTTAAGGCCATATATAGCCTTATGAAGTCTGCAAACCGTATGACCTTCCACCTCAGTAGCGAGCCCTTATGGTTGCTGCTTGTAGACCTCTTCCTGCAAGTCATCATATGGAAATTCATTCTTCACATCAAGCTAGGACAAGGGCCGACTCATTCCACTACAATAAAGAGAAGGAACTGGAGTGTAGAATGTTGTGCCACACGAGAGAATGTATTCTGATAGTCTTCCTCATAAGTATTTTTTTGAGAGAAAGTGTGTGCGGCCTCCCAAGTTAGGACCCACCACTGACACTAAAAAAGAAAAGCGAAAAAAAGAAAATGAGAAGTATTACATGTACTTGTTGCTATAATGCCAACTTTACACAACGCCTTACGATGTTCCCGTACATTTTCAGAATGAAAAACATTCCCCACTGGCAGGCTGGCACTATTCCGGGCGTACCATAACACCCATATCACCGCAAACAGAAAAGCGCAATCCTCATGGTTATAACCACACACATTGCGTAGCATTCACCAAAAGCCAAAAAAATCTCGAGGAAGAAGCCAATGGATACCTATCTTCACCCACACATCCGCAGAATGCAGGCAAGAGAAAAACAAGTGCTCCAAATTTTCTGTCGCCATGCCACACCTATCGTACAAAAGTGTCTTCCCCTCCCAAAATCCGCCGCCGGTCCTTCGTAAGAGTCCTTCGAAGCCTAAACATTCATACAAACACTTTGATCCTATTTGGCACCCTGCTTTTCCAGATCATGCGAATGCCCACCCTCTCCTCTTCCTCCACCCCTTTTCCTCCCCGATAAAGTAAACATAAGCCTTCTTCACGGAGAGCCTACCATCATCCCACTGATAATGATCCCTGTCCACCTAAGGTACCTGCTCATGAGTCAATGCAGACTGCATCTCCAGATATTCCACCACTCTCTGGTCCGAATGTTTCGCCATAAAATTTGGGGACCACACCCCTTCCCCCCAAACCTCCCTAACCACCACCTCTTTATTCGCCGCCCTGCAACAACCTTGGATATCACACTCCTAAGGCCTTGTCACCAATCTAGTCATCCAACCAGAATCGAAGACCTTCTCCATTTCCCATGTACGCTTTCATTTTGCACATCTCCGTCAATACCATCGCCACTCCCAGCCATAACGAGGTAGGAATGCGTCCTGTCTCAGCCTCCAATGCCATCAGCACCCCATAAATTTCTCTTAATAACCTACATACCAAATCCTCAGAGCTCCCCCATATTCGCATCACCCACTTGGCCATGAGCACCTTATTCATATCCTTTAGCTTCCTGACTCCCAGCTCGCCCTTCTTTTTCTGCGCCGCAATCCTGTCCCACCTTATCAAGTAACATCCACTACGTGCTTGACACCCATTTGACCAGAAGAATCTCCTCAGAATTACCTCAATCTCGTAACGAATGCCGATGGTCATGATCCGCATGGAACAGTAGAAAATCGGGATCGTTGAGAGAACATGGTTCTGGAGAACCAACTTCCCACCCTTAGACAACAACTTTGCCTTCCACCCGGCTAATCTCCACTGTATCCTCTCCACCACGGGCCTCCAATCCCTCGCCTTCACCCTGTCAGCCACCAAAGGTAGTCCTAAGTATGGAATCGGTAGTGCCGTACGCAGGCACTGAAGCGCCCCTACCACTACCCGTGCCTCCATCTGCGTAAGACCGAAAGGGACCACCACAGACTTGTCTCGATTGATCCTGAGCCCTGAAATATCTCCAAAAATCTCCATTACTCTCCCCTCCTATAGATCCCCTCCTCCTTCGACCCTAAGAAGATAGCTGTATCGTCAACATAACGGAATAGAGATGTCCTCTCTCTTGTATCCCGACCATCACCCCTCTGACGTCGCCAGTTTCATCATTACCGCAAACGCATCAGCTACAATCACGAACAATAATGGCGCAAACCGGGCAACCCTGCCTAATACCATATTATGGTTGGAAAAAGCCCCCCCCCATCCGGTCGACCATTGACTAGCACTGCAAGCGAGGTCGTCGTTATGCACCGCTTAATCCAGGCGACCCATCGATCCCGGAAAACCTCTCTTCAGCAGAGAAGCAAAAATTAATCTCCAGTCCACACAATCATATGTTTTGAAGAAGTCTACCTTTCAAAGCACCCCTTTCGAACCAGATCTCTTGCTATCTGTCAACCTCTGAGGCCGTGACCAACCATTTGCCGTAGCTTACCCGGGACAAAAGTCGATTGCTCCGGAGACACAATCTGATGTAGCACTCCCTCAACCTGCTTGCCAGGACCTCATCGATGATGAGATATCACATTCGACAGTGCAATGGGCTGGAAATCCTCCACCCTGGTCGACACGTTCTTCTTCGACAACAGACAAATCAATGCTCTATTCAGTCTCTCAAACCCATGGTTCTCCTTGCACAACTCCACCACTACCTCCATCACATCTCCCTTCAGCACCTCCCAAGACTCCTTATAGAAACACATCGAGAAACCATCTGGGCCGGGGGCCCCCCTTAACATTCAACGCCTACATCGCCTTCTTCACCTCCTCCTCTGTCCGTGTCATCTGAGACGGTAGCCATGCCTTTCCCCTGCCACCCCAACCTTCCCGAGCCCGTCGGTGGCTGAACGCCAAAAATGTGACCTCATCATTGCCCCTCAAACACCACTCCCTCCACTTCAACCGAGCGGATGTGATTCCTCCTTTGTTGCCTACTTGCCACCACATGAAAAAAACGCGTATTCGCATCCCCTTCCTTCACCCAGCGTTGTCGGGCCCTCTACCACCATGCTACCTCCTCCTTTCTGTCTTCGCTCAAATCTCCGCCAAACACCCTTCCCTCTCCTCTAGCTCCTCCACCAGCAACACTCGCTCGTCTTCCAACCTGTCCAGACGGCTAACCGCCTCTTCTCCCGCTGCTGGTCACGGATCTCCCTGCCCTGTACCGTCAAGACACCCCACAATGCCTTCAGCTTACCGCAAACCTCGCCATCACCGACCCTTCTACTGTGCAACTCGCCCAGAATTCGGATACCATTTCTCAAAATCTCTCCTCCTGAAGTCACGCCTTCTTGAAGCGAAAATAGAACCTGTGGCGACTCTTCTCCTTAGAAGACCACAACATCAGCGTATGATCCGAGTGCGCCTGAGGTAGCGCTTGAGCCTCCGCAAGCGAAAGTAGGGCCATCCCGTCAATGGATAGCAAGAATCGATCAATGCATGATCTCGCTCTCGAATTTCGCCTAGTGTACCGACATCCCGAAGCATCGAACACCATCCCTCCCCCGCATGTCCAGCACTTCTGCAGTGGTACCGAGCTAGCATCTCTACCTCTTCTCCCACCAGGACGATCCTTTGGGAATAGGGTCACGTTGAAATCCCCGCCAATAATCCATGGAATGTCCGGGTATTCTCCCTTGCAGCATAAAGTTTCTCCGTCAACACGTCAACCCCAACGCCCCCGCATGAGCCATAGGCATTAGAAATCAAAAACTGAATCCCATCCTCCAAGCGTGCCAACACAACCGAAAGCAAGTGTTAACCAATAATTTCTCCCCCCTCCAACCCGAGCACATTACGATTCCAACCCGTCATTAAGCCCCCTGCCGTGCCCGTTGCCCCGAGTTCCCTGACCTCTTCAAGTTTTCCAACCCCAGCTTCCCTGCAAACCTCCTCAAACCCCATGACCTTTGTTTCCTGCACCAATGCTACCTCTGCTCCATTCTCCTCCTTATATTCCAGGACACAATCTTCATTTAGGAACCAACAACAAACCCTTTGGTGGAATCACCCCAATGCACTTGAACAACTCCTACTCCATGCCCTAATAATTTCTCCTTCACAGAAAGCGCACACCTCTTCTCCCGTCCTTGAATCATGTGCTCTCTGCGAAATGAGATCCTCCCCACCTACACCACATGGGGTTTCCACATCAACCACCTCGCGCGCCTCCACCAACCGTGGAACTTTGACTTCCTCCACCTGGCGTTCTCGTACTGGGTCCCCCTCCAGCCGATCAACTCCCTCATGTAGGCCTCCAGTAAATTCCGACGCTCGTTCATACACTTCTGGATGCCTCCGCTGTCTTTGAACCTTGACCACTGCTCTGGAGTAATTGAGCCCAAATCTGCCCCCCTTCTGCTAGGCCTGGGTGTCGCCGACCCACAGAGGTGTCCTAGTAGTGTTGTAGCCCTCCTCCAACCTAAAATAAGTGGCGCCATCGAACAACAGATCTGCGCAGATGCCACTTCAGCAAAGCCCCTTGGGAGAAAATGGCCCCACTCTCGCCGCTCGACGGACTCACCATTGATCTGGAGAGCATCGCTATCGTCCGACCTCTAGGAAGCTACGCCGCCATCGACTCCAGGCCACCGCACCTCCGCCAGCATTGGGGCAATACGGGAGTCAACATTGCCAGCCGCAGACCCACTGAAATCACCACGGAGTCGGCCACCCTAGAATCGGATCCCTGGTTGACCTCCGCCACCAAAAAAGTGGATATCCTTCCTCAGATCCGCCTTCACTTGCCCGCTCGAAGAACCCATGTCCGAGCCCACCCGGCCCGACTAGCACAACTCCCATTGGGAAACAGATCCGCTCTGAATAATCTGGTTGGGCCACGTGGCTCTTCTGGTTGAGCCACGTGGCCCGCTTCCCCTCACGCCACATGCCCTCCTTTCTGCACCTTCTGATCACCGTAGGGCGCTCCCTATCTCAACCGCATATTCCTTCTTTAAACCTCCACCCTCCGATCGCCATCCAGACCGCATCTCGCACGTCCACGCCCGCTTAATTCTTGACCGTTGGATCTTGAGATCCAACGGCCAAGCGCGCTTCGCCCATAGCCGTCGATTGCGTCCTGATTGATTTAATCAGAGCCGCTTCATCGTGCCCTCTTCTCAGTCGTGGATCGCAAGATCCAATGGTTGAGACCTCGTCTCCTTCCTCCAACCCCCCTTCTCTCCCATGTTCTCCACCACCAACCGCTTGCCCCCTTTCCATTTCTGCCACTTTCCCAACATTCCCCTCACCCTCCTAACCACGTTCTGTGAACCCCCTCGGATCCGGGTATCCGTTAACAACACTTTCGCGGCATTATATTCATTAGAGATAGCACAAGCTACTGAAAATGTAGGGAAATTTTCGTGCGTTTTCTGCCATGACATTTACATTTAAATAAATCAACTACAGCGACAAGAAGAAGAAGTGCCACTAACATTCATTCATTTCCATATAATATTATATGTGACAAAAGAATGTATTATAATGTACATGTAGATCCCAAAATACATGGTTGAAGAGGAAGGAAGCATATTTCATCATAAACTGAACACAAAAACTGAAACAAAAGAAATGTACCGTCTGCTATATACACGGTCACCGGAAGCCATCAACAACTACTACAGTACTGCAGACTCTTTGCATGCCAAAGCATATTAGGAAGAAGAGGCGTCAACGGGCACTGGTACCTCCCAAAAACTTATAAAAATAAGCAGGCATTTAATATGTTCAAAAGCAAGCAAGTAGAAAGACAGGAACATCTAAAATTTATTTCTACTTGCGTATGTAAAAGGTTTTCAAGTGACTTGTATGCACCTCCCTATGTTCACCCTTTATTCCAACATTTCCCATATAAAATATTTTTATATTGGAATTGATTGCTCTTAAGTGTGTGTGTATATATACATATTCTCATATTATTCAGATATCATGTTTGTGGATTTTGACAATGGGAAAGGTGAGATTGGAAAGGTTTATTGATTTATTTAATTCTCAAGTCTAGTAGGTAGTCTGTGGTCTCGGTCTTTGTATAACCTCACACTATGACTCTAAGGCATGACTAATGCCTTAGGGTTGGGGTGCCTCTGTAGGCAACGGTGTTGTCTAATGCATCCTAACTAAGTTCCCAACACTTCCACTAACTTATAGGGATTTCGAATTCAATGTAATTATAGCGACCTCCCACCAACTCAACTTTAATTGAAACTCCTCCAAATCTCAACTGCAACTGTATCAGGTGTAACTATAGATGACTTAGATGTAGACATGGATGATTTGGGATGTAGAATCGTCAAGTCTGCTGTCGAAAGTAAGCTAAACTCAAGCGGTGAGGTAGCCTGCAAAAGGCTCTTCCGTCTCGCCCTCTAATTGGAAGTGCGGTCCAATAGAGGTAAATGTCTACTCCAAAACTACGCCCCAGAGACGGGTGAGAGAGACTCTCCGGAAAAGTCAATCTAGAAAACGACCTGACTAGTACGGGCAAACGAGCTCGTACTAAAACTGAAAACCGAGAATCCCCCGCATGGGTATCCTAAAACAGAGGGTCAACGGAACTGGTTAAAAGTCGGATCCCAACAAGGCGTAAAAACCACTACGAGCTCGCGTAAAAAACCGTAGAAGGGACTAGGATCCTAGACCCGCGTACTTGGCGGCCGCTGCCCGAACTGGCTTCCTATCTCCTCACGCCCAGTTGAGGGTCACCGCGCCCTTGCACGGACAGGTGTAAAGATCACCATGACCGGCACTAACAATCGACATCACTTGATTCATCACCATATAGGTGTATATGACCGTCCCTTTTCTTTCTCAGTCTCTTATGTAATTAACTTACATGCCTAGTTATCAATCTCAACCTTACTAATTGAAAATGGTTATAACCACATATGGATATTTGCCACTGTAGTCATTTGTATTTCTTTGATTGGGAATTCCTTGGGTAATAATGTAGAAATTAATCATAGTGATATTAGTTATGAGTTTAGATGTGTAGAAGAACATACCAGAGTTCTTATTGAAACTCATTTGGGTCACCTGAATTTATATTTACAATTTATATTTAAATTTGGTATGATTGCAGAGACAGATTATTCGTCTTTGATGATCAATCTCTATTTTGGATAATCCAAAGTCAGGTATTATCCATGATTCCCTAAAAGAATGACATAATGAAAATAGTATGGGAGGAATTTATTAATCTAAATAGTGAACAAAAAAGGCCAATCGAAATTTAGGTACATAATGGCAAATAAATGTTCTGTAGATCGAACCTTATCAATATTTTTTTTCAGGATTTATCCTTATCTCAATATCTTGACTTTGCTTTTAATAACCTCTAACCATACTACCGATGATAGCTATTGACAGTTATTATCCATAATTTGGTGACTATATTAATTTTCTCATCTTATTTTATTGGAAGAAGATGATGTTATGAAGTTAATCTGTTAAAATAAAATTCTACTATAAAATTTTTTAAATTTAGACTCAGACCTTTGAGATGGAATTCAATGTGCATGTAAAGAGATGAATATATAGTTTCTTATACATATTGGTCTATAAAAACCCATAGTTTATATGAAGAGATATAATATGGTTGACATCTACTGGACTTTACATGAAGAATACTATATAAAATCTGATATCTTTATTATTTGGGTATGAAATTATAAAGTAACATGCCTGAATGTTAGCCCGACTTAGGAACGTATCTAGAATTCAGAATCTCAAACATTTACCAAGGTATCCTATGGTAAATCTCAGATTGATTGATTGATTTTTTTTAAAAACATCAACACTGCTTTCTTTATATTTGTGGAATATAATCCCTCATGATAGTCCTAAAAATCCTATAGAAAATAAAGGTTACTGAACCCCATAATTAATGTCTCAACTGTTTTAGATATATACCCTACCAACTCAAGATTATTATGCCACTCAAATCACTTTTCCTGTAATCTGATTTCTTGAAATTGATGTTTCAATAATTCCACTTCAAGAATAATGGAATAGATGCAAAATTTGAGACTCTGGAATAGTATCAGTGCAGTCATCCGAGTGAGATCATACATATTTTAATTGCAAGCAATATATATGAAATGCAAATATTTACATGCATAGCCACTAGAATTCTAAAAAAATTGAAAGAGAAGAAAAGAATGAGGATAACTTCATGAATGACAGCATAAGAGAGGTAGGATTTTACATATGCTCAAGTCTAAGGTGCATGTATGCAGCAAGGGAGAGTGGGAGAGGGGAGTGTACTATTTGGATTCAAGATTGGATGATCTTGCATGCAGCAGCAAGGGAGGGAAAATGTTCCTGTACAGCAGCAGAAACTGCTGCTTTGGAGCAAACAACAGTCGAAGGAGAGGGGCTGGAGCAGCTTCAATGGAAAGGGAGGGTGGCTGTTTTGGCTGAAATTTAAGTTGGGATTGTGGGAGGAGAACGACAGTGGCTTGGAGTTATAAATAAGGGAGGAGATGATTTAAAAGTTTGACATGTGTAAGAAAGGGAGAGCCACTTGTATGAGAAAAAAATGGCAACGTGTGGCTGGATTTAAGCTACAGTTATGTTGCTTATGGAATTTCTGTATTTTATTTTTTATTATTATTTTTAAAACATTTCTCTTACCTATTTGAAATACCAAAATTTGACCGTACTCACGCCTCGAGTGATTTTTACTTGATTTTGCCCGAACGACTTTTGATTCATGATTAGTTGATCATTTTAGATTGTTTAGCATTAACCAACAACTTTATTGGGTTAAACGGGACCTAACCGGGTCGGGTTCGGTTTTGGTTGAAATTCGGATGTTACACGGCCAGTCCAAACCCACTCATCCATGGCCCTCACGGACCTCATAGCTACTCACGTCCCCCCCCCTTTTGCTACATATTCTGCCCACAACCTACGACCTCCACCATCAACACTTTGACCTTCTTCCTTCAAATACGCTGTCACCACCCAAATTCACGGTTGTCCACTTGTACACGGGCCGGGTCCAACTCCTCTCCATCTCCCGTGACAAGCGGAGGCCGATTGAGGTAGCGAAGATGACCTAAGCCCTGGTGTCGACCCCTGGCCTTGTAGGCCTTGCCTCCGGCCATATAACGACGACAAGCTGCTCTGAGGGGCCGCCGGAGTCCAGTGATGACCGGAGCTCTCCATAGAGATCAACCCAGGCCGTCGCGTCTGCCCAAATCTCCAGGTAGGCCTCCTTGACCCTTCTTGTTTTTTTTTTTGATTTCTCCTAATTAACTAGGCACCTGCTCGCCTTTTCACCCATAATTCACCTTCGCCCGAGCTTCCTCTCACATCGCTCATTCTCGCGCTACACTTCATCCACCTTCTCCCCTCCGTCAGAGCCTCAACCACGCCATCCATCTGCTTGGCCTTTCACAGCAGAGGAGCCCGATGAGCCTCTACCTTCTCCGTCTGCCAAGGCTCCCATTCCACTTATTTCGCACCACGCACAATCGCTTCGGCTATGAACTAAAATTGCAGGTACCAGAGTGCTCAATGGCTAGAGCTTCGTCGGAGCGGACTTCTCGAGCTCTGCCTCCGGCGTTGGGATGTCGCTGGCCTCCTCCAGGCAGATTGGAGCCTTCCTTGTGCCTCAATCTTGATCGCTAGGCTTCCTGGATCCTTCCTGGATCTTCCTTGAGGCTCAAGAGACGGTGGCGGAGCTCTTGCAGCTTCGTCGGAGACCTAATCACGCCACTGGCCTGCGGAGGAGGGAGCTCCTGATTGCACTGGTGCCGTTGGATGGCCCCCTCCCGATGCTCATCCAACAACCCCATTCAGCCACGTCGACGACACCAAAGCTAGGAGGATCGGGTGATCCAAGCCAGAGCATGAAGCGCCATCGATCGCCACGTGGCCCGAGCCTCGTCCCGAGCCTAGCCCCACGTGCCTTGGTCACGTGAGGGTTGAGCATATTGCAAAGGGCCCTGCCAACTTCTCCAATTTGCATTCAGGTCCTTCGAGCACGTGCAGAGCATGTGCGCCTGGGGCTAATTGCTCTCGACCCCTCTGGGTTTTAATAATTACAATTTAGTCCCCATGCGTATGGGAAAAATTACCGGGAAGGCCTCATGACTTATTTTAGTTGCAATTAGTCCTTCCAGGGTCCTGTTTGTAGTGTTTTATCTATTTGTTTTCATGTTTTCTTTACATTTATGCCCGTGGACTCTTTTAGTAATATCTAGAGCACATGATCTCCGTTTGAGGTTGATTTCAGTTCCTTTTTGATGTTTGCTTCCTTATCTATCTAATAGCATGATTTGTTTCCTAATTTGACACTTGAAATTCTGATGATTAATTCTAGTGATAGAGTGTCATTGTTTAATTATCTCTCATGCCTTTCATTTTATACTTCAAATTGGCTTCATGAAATGATCCTCAAATTGACTTCATTTTCGTTGCTCAATGATTTCTGCTAGATAAGACATATTTGCAGATATTTATACTTACATCTCACTGCATAATTAAAATCAAATAAAAAGTGTTTGCATCTGTCCACCTCATCTGCATCATGTTATTCTGTGCGTTGACCTATTAGTTTTTAATTCATCACTTCATCTGAGTATTAGGAGTCTAAAATATGTAGTTAAGATGCTCGTGTCCCTGAGTTCGACCTTGGGCTTGCCCAAGTAAATAAATTTGACCGCTTCTGTTTAATTGAAAGAAATGATTTAACGGTTTTTGATCGATCTAATTTCGCCCGACTGCAACGAATTTCGAGTGTTAATCCAACACTATTAACAGGGCGAATTTAGGGTTGATCATACCTCATCCTCTGAACCATGAAGATTCTCCTCTGTCGTGAGATGCAACCATCGCTGAGGAGGTTTGAAAGGATATAGGCGAAGGAAATGTAATCTTACTGAGTTTGCAGTATGCTTCCTTGATGAATATGTGATTCATCACTCTAAAAGATGAAACTAGAGCTTTATTCCATGTCATTACTTGCATTTATTCAATTTAAATTGCATTTTTATCATTCATGCATATGTAATTAATATTCATGTTTTAGCATGCATAATTGCATTTAATAAGAAACCTAAATTTCTTTATATATTATCACATATTTATTACCATAATTTCCTTGATTTTTAATTATTTTTTACTACTAACATTTAATCAATAAAATAAATTCCATCGTATACATACTACTAACATTAATCAATAAATATTATAAAAAAACAATAAGTTGTATATTTTCTCAATAAAACCCTAACCTAGTTTGAAGACCAAAAACCGTAATTGTCATTATCTCTCCCATAGAATCTCTTACGAACCCTTACTCACTTTTGAATTAATGAATGTTCAATTATCTACAAAACAAGTCCCACTTCAAAATAATTGGAGTTCATATGTGAAACCTGGGTTTTGGGACCTCATTATTATATTGTACATATTGACTGGTTTGTCGTTATTATTTTTGTTCAGAAATAAGCCTTTTTGATTTATTTCCTTTTCTTTTATTTTCTTTGATTTATATTTAATAAAATGGGCAAACATCTAAATCAAAATGGAAATATAAATTAAAGTAAAATTAAAGAAAATAAATGACTTTGAATATGTATATAGAGTATGTATAAATCCCTTTTATTTTATTTCTTGACTTTCTTAATTATTAAAAATATAAAAATTAGATTAGAGTATATATATGTATTTTATATTTTATCTGATTTTATCTTGATTTTTCCTTATTTAAAAATCACAAAAAAATGCCAAGTACAAAAATATAGGTGTTTTATATCTATAGAGTACCACCAAAAATACATTTTGTGCATTTGCTCTCTTTTAGTTTTGATTCCTTTACGAAAATTGTTGATCTCGTCGAGACGATCAACTTTCATGATGTCCACTTTTTGATTTGATCTTGTTTGCTATTTTTTTAATTGAATTTTCTTTTATTTTCTTTTTCGAATTTTCTGGGAGCGACACGTGGCAGCTCCTGGAGGTGCTATGTGTCACTCCTCTTTTTTATCTTTTTATTTTTTAATTCTTATTTTATTTTCTTTTAACATTTTTTCGCCACGTGTCGCCTCGGCCGTCCAATCTCGGCCGATTAAACGGTTGAGGCTCCTCCCGATTCTTCCGCCTCCTTCGGCCTTTTCCACCATCTCCTTCGCTGCTCGATCATTTTGCCCCCATCCGTTTCCCCCCGAGCTCTGCCTCATATGCCCCCATCGCCCCTCATCCAAGGCGTCCGCCAAAATCACGAGGAGCTTGGGCTCCTAGCTGCACCGATGACATCATGCATAGCTGTTGGTGAGCGTCTACCAGCTTCTCCCTCAGGCGCGATGCGACGAAGCCGCTTCGTCGTTGATGCTGCTCTTTGCCGCAACCAAGCTCCGTTGATTTTGTGATGTTGAGCCAAGGCTGGAGCTTGAGCTCCAGCCACCTCCTCAGGTATGTCCCCAGGTAGCTTCTTCTCCTTTCTTCTCCTTCTTCCCCTTCGTCTTCTTCTCCTTCCTTATGTTTGATGCATCTCAGATTCGCCATATTAAAATCCCCTTATTAATCTCCAAGCTTAAACATTTTTATAAAAATAACTAATAATTCATTAATCTTATCTTGTATTATATTGTATATAAACTGTGTATAATTAACCTATTTTATTGTATTTAATCATTAACATTTCTTCTTTATTTTTATATTTTATTAAAACTTTAAAAAATTAGAGTAAATATTGTCTACAATTGTTTTGATTTTTAAAGAAATAAAAAATATAAACAAATCTCGAAATCCCAAAGCTGTGTTTTTACTCTTTAAAAATGCAAATGACCTCTTTTGACTTTTTGTTCAACATGAAAATTGTAGATCTCATCGAGATTTATAATTTCATGTTTGACTTTTTCCTAATTTTACTTCCTTTTATTTCTTTTTGATTTATCTTTGTTTTTGTATTTTTTAGATTTTCTGGGTGCACCACGTGGCGCCCTCTGGGCTGCCCACGTGGCCGCACCACCTTTTACCACCCGACTTCTCTATTAGCCGTGGATGCCCCTTTTTCTCGCCTAACTCTCGACCGTCCACTCTCGCTTCATATCATCCATCATATCGTCTCTGAAATCTAATCTCAGCCACTGCTTTCCGCCTCGCCTTTTGCCGTTGGATGACCACGCATCCAAACGTCACCTCCACTTCCACATCAGCACTCCCATAGTCACCGTTGGATGAGATCACCTGATCTCATCCTAGTCGTTCACTCGCACCCCCTTTCACCCTCTTATCTCCCTGGTCAGCCTTCATCATGTTGGACATGCGAGCCCACGACGAGCCATTATGCAATAAATTGTTATTGCGAATGTCATTCCCTGATCTGAAATGAAGAATAACTAATTTGCATAATAGGTCCCTTAGTACAATTAGAGTTATGTACCATGGCCATCTTAATAGTCATACAGCTGTTGGTTTAACTATTGAATCATAGAGGCTGGTGCTTGGATGAATATCTAAAAAGCTAGATTGAGGACTCATTAAGCACCGTCAAATGATTGTTAAGAGATGATCTCCAGCCTGAGTAGGAGATGGCAATCCTTTCTCACATAGGCTGATATCTGACCGACCTCTTGATGCAGGTCCTCTGCATAGGAATAAAGATTTGGAGGTGTCAGATTAGTTAGGTCAAATAGTTGACTTAACGAGATCGAGATAACCAAAGACCTATATCGTATGTTGTCACGGTATAGCACACATCCTCTGACCGAAGACAGACGTGTTACTATATGTCTGAGTATGTACATTTGGCAGACCAATAGGTTGATGACCTAACTAAGGTCTATACACCGACGTGCTGGTGTGCATATAAGGACATATGAGTAATACGATCTCTCAAAGGGATCATACATGTTCACTACTGAACCGGAAGACATGAGCTCACTCATGAGATATTGGGAAGAATCAAATTCCGTGCACGGTCGTCTCGCTTTGGAAGCTTGACTGAATTTGTAGGTTTGATATATACTTTTGGAAAGTATATGATCAAGACCTAGGTATGATATATGCTTTTGGAAAGTATATGATCGATACCAAATCCCAATGATCAAATGAGAAACTTACTGATAAAACCCTGAAGTGACAATATAAAGTTGATCTAATACTTCGGGTTTATTCTAGGTCTTCTAGTAATGCAGGATGTACATATGTTGGGAATACCTGAGGGTGATGTGATCATAAACGATTGTATAACCATGACGCTTCCATTCCTAGGGAGTGATGAAACGAGTCTGGATTTTAGTGACTCCTCTCAGTAGAGAAGTAATCTGATCTTGGTCCAAATGTTGGACATTGATCTGAATGTGATTTAATCAAGTATCTATGGGAGGCCCGAGATCTGGATTTGAGATGTGATCTCAATATCCAAGTCACTATACATGAAACGATACAATCGCCCTGTCCTTATCTCCAAATATCCGCGGAGAAAGCGCATTATCCTTGAAAGAGTTCATGGATAATTTCATTGTTGATATAAGTAACCAAGCATCGAGAAATTGATAATTAAATGTGATTTAATTATCATGGATACTATGAATTTGATTCATATTATAAGGAGAGATATCTAAGATAATTAAATGTGATTTAATTATCAAAGATATGAATAATGTGAATGTGATTCATGTTATTTGGGCACATGAGAAAAGAGATCCAAGATGATTAAATGTGATTTAATTATCATGGATATGAATAATGTGGATAGCACTACCCATATTAATTATATGTATATTATAAATGTGATTTATAATATATAAGAGAGAGCATATTGTGATTTATATTTGTTAATTATTAATGTGAATTGGATTCACATTAGATGATTAATTGAAAATATAATTCACATTTTGTTTTGGGATGTGAATGTGATTCACATTTTTTTAATAGCATGATTGCAATATTTCACAAGATAATTGTGAATTATATTTGTGGAATAATTTTCAACAATTGTTGTTGTAAATTTTGGAGATATATCATGAGATAATGAGATCTCATGAGACAATGAGATCTTATGAGATAAATGTGATCCCATGAGAAGAGTGTCCGTCCCCTATTTTTAAGGGATATGGTTTATCTCCTCATTATCTCTTAGGATAATAATTGATTTGATTTATCGATATATATTAAATTAAATTAAATTAAATTAATTGTTGTTGTGCAAGATCATAGCCATTGAAAGAAACACATATCAATCTCAACCATTGATTGTGTGTTGTCCATGGGATTGAGAATCCATGGACTCCCAAAAACCCTATATAAGAAGAGGCACCCTTGCTCTTCAATATAGATGTTAGATGATTATAATGAATGCTCTCTTCTCTCTCTCTACACGTCATGTGCCTCTCTCCATCTCTTTCTTATGGACGTCCACCATGGAGCCTTTGAGAAATCGACATTGCTGCAGCATCGTCGTTATACTGCTGGAGTTCTTACTCGTGGATCTCCATCTCCTTCGGTGCGTCTCGCTCGTGAAGAAGATGTTGGATCTCGTATGACGAGATTAGGAGATCCGCCACATGGATCATCAACATGGATTGCGAGGAGCACGCGATTCATCCCCACGCTTGCAAGCATCTCCTCCGTCGGATTGGACTTGAGACAGGAGGTCTCTTGGTTTAGAGACTCGATCGCAATCACGCTTCAAGAGGTAATCCTATTACTTGTTTGTGGTTTAGAGGAAATGATCCGAGAAGTGTTCTTGGATCATGTGGTTTCATTACATTAAAAATTTTTTAATTTCCGCTGCATCGAGCAACTAGTGCGACTAGTCGCTCCCGATCACATTCGATGCGATCATCACTCTTCCGTGATGCGCTTGAGGATTTTTCCCGTATCCTTCACATCACAACCGCTCCTTATTTATTCGCTCACAACCATCAGATCTCATCACCTGATGAGATCACCACTGCCCCTTCCGCCCTAATTCCAGCCGCAAGATCTCCATGGATCCAACGGTTCCCTCTCCGTCCACGTCACCTAGTCAACCTCAGCCCTCAGATCTTCACCTCTTCTCCATCCTAGCCGCTAACCTGCGCCCAATTCCTAGCCATTGGATCATATCCTAAGATCTGATCCACGCCCACCACCCGCGCCCTAATCTTGGCCGTTGGATCGCGAGATCCAATGGCTACATCTTCTTCCACTTCAGTCGCTTCTCCCCTTCACAACAGTTACACCTCGAAGCCAGCTTCCCCCTTCCTATTCTCGCCATCCGCTCCGATCACCCTCCTTCGTAACACCTCCCTCATGCATCTCCAAGATCCGTCTTCTTCGCGTGGTCTTCAAGTCTCCCAGCCTTCACTCTGTTCCCTGCATCTCAACCGTTTCAAGCCACGCCTTCTCCATCTTGTAATGCTTGAGCTCCGCTTACAAATACCTCCTTCCGCTACATTCCACCCTCATCCACCACTCGACGGGGCTGCGTCCCAGCTTTCTCCGCCCTCCAGTGACATTGGAGGGCAATGTTGAGGCGATAACGACCCTTGCTCCCTGGTGCGATCCATGCCCCCTGCCATGTACGCTCCGCCACTCCGGCGGATGCTCGAGCTTGCTGGAGTAGCTGCCTAGCTTGTGCGACGACCTGAGGTTCCCAAGGAACCTCAGCCCAAGCTCCGCTCCGCCTCTTCTTCCTCCTTGAATCCTTCGGGTACGTGTTTATGTTTTTTCTCTGGTTTTCTCAAAATTTTCCTACCGCCCACAACCGCTCTCGCCATCGCCTGACCATCCTAAAAGCTCTGCCACACCTCCCTCACCTTCGTCGACCCATCCACTCATCGTCTCCGCTTCTCCACAACCTGATCACCCCCGCCCCATCTCCTTCTTCACCTTGTCGGAGAATGAGCTCTAGTCCCACGCTCCTCCACCTCCATAGGACTCCATTCTATCTCACTCACGCACGCACCTCCATATCTTCGGCTATCATTTGACCTTGCATGACTTTAATGGCTGGAGATCGCATGCCTGCACTAATCTCGAGCAACCTCTTCGGTGAGGCATTGTCGACCACCATCATCAGCTACCCTGGAAGCTTCCCCTCCCGTCGGCGATCCTCGCCAGAGGACCACAGAGGTCCATGGACCATCTACGGACTCAGAGGAGCACAGAGGGGCTCTGGCGAGCTCGCCGGAGCCCCGTTTACGTCACCGCTCCCCTGGCGGAGGAGAAGCACATGTGCCATTGGATGGCGCCTTGCGACGACCATCCAACAACCCCGATAGAGCCACGTTGCCCCGTCCTGACCTGCAAGCTCGAGCATCCCGAGCCACTAGACGAAACACCAGCGCCCGCCACGTGTCGCCTAAGCTACAGCCTGTCCGAGCCTAGTCCCTCGTGTACCCTGCTCGTGATGAGGTTGGGTCATTTGCAGAAGGGCCCTTAGGGTTTTCATATATTGCATTTAGGTCCCCAGATGTGTGCCTCATGGGCGCGCCTGGATAAATTACAAGGAGACCCCACCGATTATTGATAATTACAAAGGCCCCCCCTCGCGCTTCATGAAAAATTGCAGAAGGGCCCTTCCAAGTTTTGATATTTGCAAATGGGTCCATCCAGGGACCTATTTTCAATATTTATCTTTATTTTTCTTCGTTTTTTTATTGCATTTATGCCCTTGTACTGTTTACTTCATATCTTGATCATTTGATCTCTGTTTTTATTGATTTTCGTGTCGTTTTGAAGCTTGTTTCATCATCTCTCTACTGGCTTGTTTAATTTTATGATTTGATACTGAATTATTTATGCTATAAATAGTGATCTATAGTGTCTCTTGACCTTTCATCTCAATGCCAGTAATCATCCTTATTGCTCAATTCGACTATGAATTTGAATTACAATTTGTATTCATATTCTCTAGGGCATATTTGCAATATTCTTTTGCACACATGTCCCTTGTATTTAATCATGCATTATGTTCATGCTTAATCTTATAGTTGCATTGAAAAATCACATAAAGTTACATGCATCATGACTTGTGATTCTAGTTGCCTTTCTTTGCATTGTTGTATCTGCATTTTGTTGTGCATCTCCATGGAGACCTAAAGATTTAGAAAATAATCACTCCTAAATTAATTCATCAACAAAATTTGATAAATAGACGAAGAGGCTCGTTTCCTGAGTTCGATCTTGGTAAACTTGCCAAGTAAAATAACATTCACATATTCAAAAGTGTGGTTCTTTGCTGAACCAAATTTTCCTCATATACTACGACAATTCCACATTAGTAAAGAGGCGAATTTGACGTTCATCAATGTTCCTCTGCCTGTACCTTCCGCTTCGCCTTCCATTGCGGGGCCCTAGCTATGCTTCACCCGCTTCGCCTCCTCTTCCGACACCCTTCACATAGCTTCGCCCTCACCTCAAGCTTCGCCCACCGACCTCGCCCTTCTCTTCACCTCCTCCGTTCACTTTCACCTCCTATGCTACCTCACCTAACCGCCAACTCCCCTTGATCGCACACCAACACAACGCCACCGTTTGCCGACCACTCCACCAGTCCCAGCTTCGCCCGCATTTCGCCCCACGCCTTTGGCGCCCCGCCCTCGAGCACCACCTCCAGCTCTGCCTACGTGGCCGGATCGACAACCGTCGTCGACTGCCTCGTCGACTCTTCCTCCAGCCGTTCGAGACCCCAAGGCTGCCACGTTGCCACCGACCCCCTTAGCCTATGCGTCAAGGTTCGGGCATGCTCGAGCCTCCCTTACCCTGCCACGTGGAGGCTCGAGCACCCGAACCTCAACCCTGCACGTGACTCGCTCGTAGGGCATGGAGTGATTGCACCTTCACCCCCGCTCTTCTCTGAAATCACGACAAAGTCCCCGCCGCCAATAGCACGTGCGACACACGCACCCACACGTAAACTTTGCAGAGAAATCCTCAACGGGTTTGGGTAATTACAATTAGGTCCTTTTATGCATTTAATTCAGTAAATTTTAGTTTTGTAATTTGCATTTTGAACCCTATCTTTGCACCTTAATTCGGACCATCATTTGACATTCATTTTTAATGTAAAAAATTGCAGTATGTTGCTCAATTAATTCTCTATCTTTCTAAGAAATGAATGTATTTTTGGAATTATGTTTGATTTATTATTATTATTATTTTGGTGATTATTTGCATATTTTACTCACTGTGACCTCTTTAGTTCATAATAATTCAATCATTGCTTTAAAAATTCCCAAAAATTCATCTTAGGAAGAATTTGTTGTGCTCTATATTGTTTCCAAAATTCATTGCATTTGCATGTTTAATTTGCCTAAGATAAATTCTATGGTGATTGATGTAATTAATTTTTAATCCTCTGTAAACTTGATGTTTTTAGGAATTAGAATTTTTCCTGCATAGATCCTAATTAGATACATCTAGATTAATTTTACTTTTGAAAATTAATCAAATTTCGGAGAAACCCCGTTGAGAAAATTACATAATAGAGATAGAAAAATAAAAAATACATAAAACATGATAATATAAAATAGTTTTGAACAGCTTGCACTTACCTTCCTTGCACTTGCCTTCTATTTCTTATTATCAAAATCTTAGCTGCGTCTCTTATGTCATGTCATCTTAAGTTTTATGACTTGTAATGAGCAGGATTAGATGCTGAAAAAATTGAAAAGTGTATGGGAGATCCAGATGCCGACACAGATCACGCTATTCTGAAAGAAGAGCAAGAGGCTCAGGCATGTTTCTCATTTCCCCAACTATTTGTACATTTTTTCTTAGCACCATAATGAAGATAAGAAACAAGACTTTGGGTATGTTCGCTTGCATATTTAATGGATAGTTCTAGAAAAAAAATCAATGGAAGGACAGGCGCATCACATATATCTATATGCTGACTCTGTCGAACGTTATTTATTTAGCTATAGCGGCATCCACTATCAAATACTTACTTCCCAAAGCTTAGTCGATTATTCTTATTTTTTGTCAATTTTTTTTTCTGAAAGCAAATCTATCATGATTGTGCTTCCTGGCTTTATTATTAAAATCTGTCCATGATGACACTCCTGGAATCAATAGCTTAACGTGTAGTAGGATGCTTAATTATCTACAGATAGGAAAAGGCTCAAGGGGAGATGTGACTATACTGCCCACTCTTGTGGTTAATAATCGACAATATAGAGGTTAGATGTAAAGAAGATATAATTGTAACAGGTTCCCTGTAAAAAAATGTTGCTGATGTATACAAGTTAGCAGGACAGTTGGAGAAATCTGCAGTTTTGAAGGCAATATGTTCTGGTTTCGAGGAATCCACTGAACCAGCAGTATGTTTAAGCTCTGGTTAGTATGCTATATTTTTGGCATCCAAACGAGGAAAGGATTGTTATGATGCCAAGGGGATTGAAGCAGCACATGCTTCTTTCCCCTTGACTTCACCAGGCTCTGGAGCACTCATCTCGTATATATCCTCAAGTATCGATTTTTTAGTTGCACCTTTTGATTATAATGTATTTCCTCTAACTCCATAATGCAGATATCGAAACAAATGAGTGCTTGACTAATAATGGAGGATGTTGGCAAGACAAATCCTCAAACATTACTGCTTGTAAGGTACAGAAGGTCTTGTTTGGTTAAACATGCAAATTCAATTTTCTTTCAGTTATTTCGTTTATTTTTTTTATATCTTATGGGTTGTGACACCATCGCAGGATACGTTTCGTGGAAGAGTTTGTGACTGCCCCGTAGTTGGAGGAATTCAATTCAAGGGAGATGGTTACACCAAGTGTGAAGGTAATCACTGTGCAATATGTTAATTTTTGGTTCTATCAAACTTATACCGTGTTCCTCTTATAATTGATATTGTGTTCCTTTCGTCCATAGACAAATTTAGATCAGTGGTTGTGCTTTACTTTAATTTTTTTGTACTAGTTATTTGCTAGTTTAGAGGGGTTCCTATCTTGTATCAACCCTGATTAGATATACGTAAGTTCAAGCAGCTACTTGTGTAAGGATCGGCCCAGAATCCTTTCTTTTTCACCTTGGTTATGGACGAATTAACAAATCACATAGCTAAGTGCATGTTGTTTGCAGATGTTATTTTTTTAGTGGATGAGTCAAGAGATGCAGTGAACATGAAACTTGAGCTTTAGAGGGAAATTCTTAACTGCAAGAGTTTTAGGCTAAATAGTTATAATTAAAGAAGACATTCATAAGGATATTTGTGTAGTGTGCCTACCACTTTAATGGTCTACTGGTAGTGCAATGCGCCTACCACCCAAAAGACCAGGGTTCAAATCCCCCTTGTAGGGGTTGCGTTAGGTAGCCAACATCGAATGTAAAAAATAGTCGAATTTTTTCAATATGGATTTGAGCAAGAATCCATGTAGACGACCCTACTCAAAAGTGGGAGAAGGCTTTACCATTTTTTTACCAATTATAAGGATATTAGAGATGCAGTAAATATAAAGTTTTGGAACACCTTTTATTTCGAATGCATTTTGTTAGAGCAAATGATACTCTGATGTGTTATTCCATAGAGCCCTTGGGTCTCTTATATAGAGAGAAAACCCTTGGGTAAATTACATAGACGTACATGAGATAAATAGAAAATACGCAACAGTACATCATAACATAACATAAACCTCTATACTATAACGTAAACCTCTATACTCCCCCTCAAGATGGAGCATAGATATCAATCATGCTCAGCTTGGAAGAACATCTCTGGAAAGGTCCTATGAGCAATGGTTTGGTAAATATATCAGCAGTCTGGTCCTCTGAGCTGACGTGTGAGGTGGAAATCAAGCCCTTCTGGATCATGTCTCTAGTATAGTGACAATCTACCTCTATGTGCTTCGTTCTTTCATGAAAGGCTGGATTATTGGCAATGAATAATCCTGCCTGGTTGTCACATTAAAGATTCATGGGCAAGGAGACATTTACATTCAGATCTTCTAAGACCGCTCGAACCCACATCATTTCTGTGCTTGCTTGTGCCATAGCTCTGTATTCGGACTCAGCACTGGATCTCGCCACAACAGTCTATTTCTTACTTTTCCAAGAAACCAACGAGCTTCCTATGAAGATAGCAAATCCAGAAGTAGATTTGCGATCCTTTGGACACCCTGCATAGTCAGCATCTGCACAAGCTGA
Organism: Ottelia alismoides; assembly: GCA_037367405.1. Lineage (NCBI taxonomy): Eukaryota > Viridiplantae > Streptophyta > Magnoliopsida > Alismatales > Hydrocharitaceae > Ottelia > Ottelia alismoides. The sequence continues at coordinate 670,276 of JAZKJV010000623.1, forward strand.
AACAGAAAAATCTGTATCTTTTCTAAATAGCAATCCTGTGCTTGGGGAAGACTTCAGATATCTCAATATCATATACACAGCATCCATATGAACTTGCCTAGGTTGCTCCATAAATTGACTCACCCGGTTTACTGCAAAGGCAATATTCGGTCGAGTTATGGTAATGTATAGAAGCTTACCCACCATCTCTCTGTATCTTCTTTTGTCCACCTCTTCGGTATCATTGTCGTACAGCTTCATGCTTGGGTCCATAGGCGTACTTGACGGTCTGCATTCATCCATTCCTGTTTCGACCAGCAGGTCTGTAACATATTTCCTTTGAGTCATTACCATTCCTTGTGCATTTCTTGCAAACTCTATCCCCAAAAAGTATCGTATTGTGCCTAGATCCTTCGTAATAAACTGACTCCCCAACAGAGATTTGGTCATCTCGATTCCCTGAGTATCATCTCCTGTGACCAGAATGTCATCAACATATATCATGACTACAACTGTACCTCTAGGAGTCTTCTGAATGAACAAGGAATGATCTGCATTGGATCTCTTGAACCCCTGTTGTTCAATCAGCTGGGAGAGCTTCTGGAACCATGCCCGTGGACTCTGTTTAAGGCCATAGATAGCCTTATGAAGTCTGCACACCATCTGAGTCCCCCCCTCAGCAGCAAACCCCGGTGGCTGCTGCATGTAGACTTCCTCCTGTAGATCACCATACAAGAATGCATTCTTGACATCAAGTTGAAAAATGGTCCAGTCACGTACCACAACAACAACTAGAAGAATGTGAAGAGTGGAGTGTCGAGCCACTGGTGAAAATGTATCCAAATAATCAACCCCATAGGTTTGGGTAAATCCACGTGCTACCAGTCTGGCCTTGTACCTGTCAAGACGCCCATCTGCATGATACTTAACCGCAAACACCCACTTGCTACTCACCACAGAGGCACCAGGAGGAATGGGAACAAGAGACCAAGTCCCGCGGGACTGTAAGGCACGCATCTCCTCTTCCATAGCTAGACGCCAGCAATCAATCTTTATGGCTTCTTGGTAGGTCCGCGGAATCTCGACCGAGGAGACAGCTGCTGCAAATCTCTGGAAATCACCATTGAGACGATGGAAAGACACCTGAGATGCTAGAGGATATGATGCACAGTGTCTTTTCTGCTTCCTATGAGCAATAGGACGATCAAGATCATCTATCACTGTGGGTACTGGCGGATCCTCCCCCTGTAGCAAATGCTCCTGCACTGGTGCGTTATTTAATCCATCAGTGGTGATAACATCAGAACATACCTAAGGCGTGCTGGATGGTTGACATGTAGCTTGAGCAGGCCCAGACCGTCTCGTGTAGAACTTAGGAAAGGGTACAATCGGAGGTGGTGGTGGTGATGATGATGTACTAGACTCGAATTGACCCAAGCTTGGAGGTGGAGGCACATAAATACTAGTATCCGTGGGAGTAGAGGAATCCAACCGGTCACCTGCAGGGGAGAAATACATGACAGGTTCGAAGAAAGTAACATCAGCACTCACATAGTACTTGTCATGAATGGGGTCATAACAACGATATCCTTTTTGTGTCCTTGAGTAGCCCACAAAAACACACTTGACAGCTCTAGGAGAGAGCTTGTCAAGTCCTGGAGACAAGCGGTGAACGAAAGCGACTGTGCCAAAGACACGAGGTGTAAGTGAAAACAGGTCCTTGTTGGGAAAGAGAACAGAGATAGGAGCCTTTTCCCCAAGAACAGTAGAAGGCATGTGATTGACCAGATAGCATGCCGTAAGTACAACATCCCCCCAAAAATTAAGGGGGCACAACTCTGAATAAGTAATGTGCGAGTAATATCAAGAAGGTGTCGATGTTTTCGTTCTGCAACCCCATTTTGTTGAGATGTGTATGCACAAGTAGTTTGGTGGATAATGCCCTTAGATGAAAGGAATCGAGCAAGAGACCGAGTGCATAACTCCAATGCATTATCAGTACGCACATACTTAACAGTAGACGAAAAAACATTTTGCACTTCATTTATAAGATTTTGGATAACATTTCCTGCCTCTGATTTATTTTTAAGAAGAAAAGTCCAAGACACACGAGAAAAATCATCAACCACAACAAGATAAAACCTATGCCCCTGATGGTCTGGGACACGACTCGGACCCTAAATATCGATATGTAGTAACTCAAATGAGGAACCACTGCTCCGACCTTGACGACTCGGAAAGCTAGACCGATGGTGCTTTCCTAACTGACACGCTTCACAACGAAAGGACGAATTCGAAGAGATCTGAGGCAGGAGGTGACGCATTTTCTGTAGCGGCAGGTGACCAAAGCGAAGATGCCATGTATATGGAGAGACGGAACCCTGAGAGTGTAATGAGATGCCTGCGTAGGAGTTCCGGACAAGACGATAGAGGCCATTGTGCTCAGAACCACAACCGATCACCCTGCCCGTGAGTATGTCCTGAAAAATGACAGAAGATGGATCAAATATAGCCCGACAGTGCAAATCTTTTATAAGTTGACTAATTGATTATAAGTTCATGGAAAATTCTGGTGCATGTAGAACATCCTGTAAGTGCATAGAGGGCAATAAAACTCTCCCCCTGACCGATAATAGGGGAATGAGTGCCATCAGCGACGAGTACAGAGCGACCAGACAGAATAACTCTATAAGACTGCAGAACATCTCGATCACGGCAGAGATGATGCGTGGCTCCAGAGTCAATAATCCAACCTGATAGGTCATGACTAGTATAGGAAGCAGAAGTACTACCTGAGGTACTCGCAGGAGCTGACGTACTGGCTGATGCAGAGGCTGCAATATCGGATGTATCAGCCCCCTCTGATGATGACTGGGGCATAATATCACGAAGCCGTGCTACAAGCTCCTCGAACCTGTGATCTGAGGTAGCTGCTGGTGATCCCTGAACATGGTCAACAACACGTGCAGAAGGAGGAAATCCATGCTTGGAGTAGCATGTTTCCTCAGAATGGCCAGTACGACGACAAAAAGAGCATGTCAAACGCACCCGATCTCTACGTCCATGGCCTCCACTTCCTCTGCCACGAAAGGAAGACGAACTACCTCGTCCTCTGGAGACCGCCATTGCCGAGGGCGGTGGGGTCGCTGCACTGGAGGGAACTGAGATACGACTGAGCCTCCTGTAGACTTCCTCCATCGGAGGAATAGTGGCATCTGCGAGGATCTGAGAGCGGGCTGCCTCGTACTCTGGATCAAGGGCAGCGAGTAAGACTCCTACCATAGTAGCGTTGCGGAACGTCTTCTGCTGTTCTGGCGTGGCTGTGAGCGGGATGGTGCTATATAACTTCTCGAACATTCCACGAAGAGACGTGTACAGAGAATGAAGGGGCCGTCCATTTTGCTTCGTGGTAAAAATATCATGCTGCAACTGCAGCATCTTTGTCTCGTTCCACACATGAGAGTATGTCGTGGCCAGAATATCCCACATCGCCTTGGCGGTGGGCTGACGGAGGACGTCGTTTGCTATCTCCATCGTGAGCGTTCCTGACAGCCAAACTTTGGCATAGGCATCATCGGCCTCCCTTGAGGCATAAATCCCTGTCTTCTCTGCTGGCTCCTCTTCGGTAAGAATATGTTTCTTACCACATGACTTCATAAGACTCAGGAACTGCATAGCCCAGAGTTCGTAGTTAGTCCCGTCCATCTTGACAATTGGTGCCGAACCTTTGAAGGCACCTATGGCGGGCATATCAAGCTTTTGGTTTGACATAACGCCGAAGAGGAAGACCAAGGGATGATAGACAACAAAACGGGTGTCTACAAAGAAACTTTAGGATCCAAGTGCATATGTAGACTTATGCACCTGTATCCATCTGCGGTTTGGGGACCCGACGGCGAGAGAGTGGGCCCCAAATGCAAGGCGGGGTACCCGGCGGCAAGGGAGGGTACCCGCGACTGTAGAGAGACGGTGGGGAGAGAGCCCCACGATTGGAGAAGTAGCGGGAGGAGGACCCGCGGCTGGAGGAGGGGCCCGCTGCTGTAGGGGGGGCCCGCGGCTGGAGGGAGCCCGCCGCTGGAGAGGTGCGGCGGCGGCTGGAGAGAGGGAGGGAGTCGGCGGCGGCAGCTGGAGGGTAGGGTTTTGGCGACGGCGGCTGTTGGAGAGAGGGAGGGGGTCGGCGGCGCCTGGGGAGGGGGGGGGGGTTGGTGGACAAAACCCTAGGCTAGGGTTTTGGCTCTGATACCATGTTAGAGCAAATGATACTCTGATGTGTTATTCCATAGAGCCCTTGGGTCTCTTATATAGAGAGAAAACCCTTGGGTAAATTATATAGACGTATATGAGATAAATAAAAAATACGCAACAGTACATCATGACATAACATAAACCTCTATACTATAACGTAAACCTCTACACATTTAAACAACCATGTGTGATCTTTCATAGGAATGATTGAATTTGTTGAGATGACATTGAAAGAATTAATGCAAGATGGTGGAAGCGGAAAGGAGTTTCAGATGTTCTATATGACAAGAAGATACTTTAAAGCTCAAAGTAAATACTACAAATTTGCAGTGAGACCTGCAATGTTTTATAATAACAAACAAGAAGTTAATTATAAACATGTGTTGAGAATGCCGAGAGTACCTGTAGTTAAGATAAAGTTGGTCAGGTGGATGTGTGATCGCAAAAAGGACTGTGTTTGCAATGAGAGTGTCAAAGAAAAGGTGGTATGACATCGATAGAAGATGGCTTGAGAGAAATTTGACTAAAGTGGTGTGGATGTATGCAAGGAAGATAATTTAGCACTCTGCCTTAGAGGTGTGAGAAGTTGGAAAAACGAGTATTGTAAGAGGGGTTGAGGAAGATAAAAAAAGCATTGGAAGGAACTTCTTAATGATATAGTTTGGTTGAACCTTGGTAGGGAAAAGTTTTTTTGCTAACATCTCTGTTTTATTCAAGATTTTTTCTTTTTTCTATATGATTAATTTTCTGAAATAACGAAATCTTGTAATCATCATCTCACTCAATTGAACTTATTTTTGTAATAAACCGCTCAATTACGCAGCTATCGGGCCTGGACATTGTACTATAAATCATGGAGGTTGTTGGCATGACAACCAAGGTGGCTTAACATTGTCTGCTTGTCAGGTTCATTCAATATTAGTAATTTAGTTTAGTATTTTTTTCTTGATTTAATTTGGAATGCATTCTTATCTTTGTGATTATGACAGGAATCTGGAAATGTGAAATGCTCGTGTCCACCGGGATTTACGGGAGATGGCATTGAAAGTTGCAACGGTAGGCTTACTAATTGAATTTCATCACGCAATCCTTAAAATTTATTTTTAAGGCGAGTTAAGAGTCTTAAGACCAAGTCTTAAAAGAACATGAGGTGCCTTGAGGCAGCTTTCCTATGGTCGAGGCAGGGTGAAGCTCCAGAATGATGGAGACATAGGCCTCAGTTATTTCAACAAAATAGTCATATTGAAACTATCTTTGTACTGGGTATTAGTGATATTGGATAATATGCTAACATATTTTCAAGCTTTACACCTCTAAACAGTTAATATGAGCGATTACAGCAATGAACAAGATAAACAATAGTATTAAGCATCAAATCAGAACTAGTAGAGAATCTAATCCAAGTAGGAGTTGCAATTAAATCAAAAAGTTGTCTGACAAAGTCAATTAAAAAAACACCAGATATAGCTCATAGCTTCTTGAAACATCTTCATCAATCCTGACATCAATGTCACTGTTGATAGTAATTCTATCTTCAAGATTATTATCCATGTAATTCACATGTTCCCCCTCGCAGGATCACTTTGTTATACGTTTTCTAGGAGGGCCTCCTAGGGTCTTTACTACAATTGAGTTATTGAATTAAAAGATAATTTCTCATGTTTCAAATTTATTTTTTTGGGGAATTTACACCACGAACCTTAAAAAAACTTTGTAAATTATCTTCTCGAACATGTATTCTTCATAATTATCACCTAAACCTCGCAAAGTTGCTACCTTTTACACTATGAATCCTATGGTTAACTTGCTTCCATTTGTGTGTTAAGTTGACAGGGTCCCATTAAAAAAAAAATCTAAAATATCCCTTTATTGTTTATTAAATTTACTAGAGTGCCATTCTACTTCACTCAGTAGCATCCCCCCTAAGCCCCCTCCTCCGAGCATCCCTTCCCCCAACCTCCATCTTGAACTTGCCCCTCGTCGGCATGGCCAATGCATTGTAACCTAGATCCTTGGCGGTGCATACGCGTACTTTAGGTACTGGTTGCACGAGTGCATCGATGTATCGGTATCCTCTTGGACATCCTCCCTATCTGGAAGATTGATACACGGGGTATGTCGTGACAGGCTCCTCCTAACATGGGACTATCACTAGCTCTCCAAACTTGTAGGAGAAGTTGAGCACGTCCTTCCCTATCTCAGATGTCATGTTAGCTCATGAACATCGGCTAGGTGGCATCGAGCTCAAGATCGTAGATAGGGATGTGGATGGAGTTGTTGTGATGGTCGTTGAGGAGGGGGCGATGGGTTAGGTAATCATCTTATCTCACAAACAAATCGTTATTTGCATAGTGCTCCCGATTTGCTTGTGTGGAGATGAAAGAATTACTCTTGTATAATGAGGCCCTAGGGTTCTCTTATATAAGAGAGTAACCTGTTTGGCAAATTACATAAAAAAGACATAAGAAATGGAAAGTCCATAAATAATATGAAAGATAGCTAATCTCAACACTCCCCCTCAAGATGGAACGTAGATATCAATCAGGATCAGCTTGGAGCAACATCTCTGATAAGGCCGTCTGGCTAAGGCCTTGGTGAGTACATATGCTGTCTGGTCTCCAGAGCTGACATGAGTAGTGGCGATGAGACCCTTCCGTATCATGTCACGAGTGTAGTGACAATCATCCTCTATGTGCTTGGTTCTCTCGTGGAAGGCAGGGTTGTTTGCAATGAAAAGAGCAGCCTGGTTGTCACATTGGAGGTGCATGAGAAGAGGCACCTCTATAGTCAGGTCAGTAAGAACATATTTGACCCACATTATTTCTGTACTAGCATGCACCATAGCCCTGTATTCTGACTCAACGCTAGATATGGCAACCACAATCTGCTTTTTGCTCTTCCATTACACCAATGAATTCCCTATGAATACTGCGAAGCTTGAAGTAGACTTCTTGTCCTTGGGACACCCAACATAATCTGCATCTGCATATGCTGTAACTGAAAGGGATGTACCTCTGTTGAGTAGAAGTCCAGTGCCAGGTGATGCCTTCAGATACCTCAGAATCATATGGACTACATACATATGCGCTTATCTAGGCTACTTCGTAAACTGACTTACTGTGATCACGACAAAAGATATATCTGACATGGTAATGGTAACATACAAGAGCTTGCCAGTAAGCTCCATGTACCTCCTCTTATCGACCTCCTCAGTGTCATCATCATAGAGCTTCATGCTCGGGTCCATAGGAGTAGTGGCATGTCTACAACCTGCCATGCCTTTCTCAGAAGAAGATCTGTAACGCACTTCCTCTGGGTCATCCCAAGACCTCGCTGATTCCTGTCAAACTCCAGTCCAAGGAAGTAGCGTAAACCACCATGGCCCTTGGTCACAAACTGCTGACCTAGAAAATCCTTGGCAACCTAAATTCCCTGCTCGTCATCCCCTGTAACAATCATACCATCAACATAGACAAGAATGATAATTGTACCTCTCTGAGTCCTGTGCACAAACAAAGAGTGATCGACAATCGATCTCACAAACATCTGTTGCTCTAGCAAGTCTGAGAGCTTCTGGAACCATGCTCTTGGACTCTGCTTAAGGCCATAAATAGCCTTGTGTATCATGCAAACCCTCTGATACTCCCCACCAACAACGAACCTAGGTGGCTGCTGCATGTAGACCTCCTCTTGTAGATCACCATATCGAAAAGCATTCTTCACATCAAGCTGATAGAGGGGCCAATCTCGTGTCATAGCCACAGATAGAAGGATACGTAGAGTGGAATGTCTGGCCACTGGAGAAAAAGTATCCTAATAGTCCACCCCATATGTCTGGGTGAAACCACGTGTCACAAATCTCACCTTGTAAGATTATACACTGCCATCTGCACGATGCTTCACAGTGAATACCCACTTGAACCCACCAACGGATGCACCAACTGGAGTTGAAACAAGACTCCAAGTGCCACACGACTGTAGCACGGGCATCTCCTCCTCCATGGTTAGATGCCACTGATTGTCTTGGATAGCCTCCTGATATGTCTGTGGTATTTCTACTACTGACAATGCCAAGGTAAATATCTTGAAGTCCTCTAAAACTATGTTCAAGGAAACATGGGTTGCAAGAAGATAAGTAACATACGTATGTCTCTGCTTTCGAGCTATTGACACATCAAGATTATCGGCCATGTCCTAACCTGTAAGTTTCCCTCTTGAGAGGGTATCTGCTCATCCTGTAGGGAATTCTGTTGCATGGACAACTTAGTAGTACCATAAGTAGAAACAATGTGCTCATTACATACGTGAGGCATGCTGGATGATGGGGAAGACCTATGAGAAGGGGGAACAGAGTGAGACCTGCGAGTAAACACACGTGGCAAAAATCTAGTCAAGGTAGGTGGGGTTCCAGGGGCAGCAACATGTGCAGGTAGAGGAGCAAGAGTAGGTACAAGAGTTGGTGGTGGAAAGAGCGGTGGAGGTGGCAGAGTAGGAGTAGGTGGTACGATTGTAGGAGGTGAACGCATGTAGATCTCGTCATCAGAGTCTGATGGGGCTAGTCTGTCACCTATAGGAGAGAAATACATGATAGACTTAAAGAAAGTAATGTCAACACTGACAAAGTATTTTCGTCGAAGCGGATCAAAGCAACGATGACCCTTTTAGGTACGAGAGTAGCCAACAAAAACACACTTGACAGCTCTGGGGGAGAGCTTGTCACTACCAGGAGAAAAATCATGAACAAAGGCTACAAAACCAAACACACGAGGTGTGAGGGAGACCGGATCCTTCTTTTTTTTGAAATCCAACAGTTCGGGGGAGGCACGGCACGGTGCTCGCCCCAAAAATTTTATTATGACCGGATCCTTCTTGGAAAATACAATCGAGAAAGAGATTTTTTCTCCCAAGATAGAGGAAGGCATGCAGTCCATTAAGTAGCATGCAATAAGAACCGCATCTCCCCAGTAAGCGTGAGAAGTATGACTCTAAATCAACATGGTTCTGGTCATATCGAGTAAGTGATGGTGTTTGCATTTGATAACACTATTCTACTGAGAAGTATGTGCACACGAGGTCTAGTGTACAATGTTAAGAGATCTAAGAAACCCAGAAAGCTGAAGGGTTCAAAACTCTAAGGCATTATAAGAATGCAGATACTTGTCATCGGCAAAAAATATTCTTTATCTCATTTATGAAAGATTTGATTATAGACACATCCTCAGACTTATTTTTCAAGAGGAAACACAAGAAAGTCTAGAAAAATCATCTACAACGACCAGATAAAAAAGGTATTTCTGGTGATCAGGAACACGACTCGGACCCCCAGATATCTAAATGAAGGAGCTCAAACAACTGAGAAGTGCTCTGACTTTGACGAGATGTAAAGAAGAAATGCTAGTGCTTCCCAAGCTGGCAAGCATCACACTGGAAGGAAGATCGCATGGAGATCTGTGGGAGGACATGCTACAACTTCTGCAGTGGAAGGTGGCCAAAATAAAGGTGCCACAGGTACGGTGAGACTAATCCAGCAGGAATAGTGGAGGCACCAGCATGAGGAGGCTGAACCAGTCTATAGAGTCCCCGCTGCTCTCGACCACATTCCATCACCCTGCCTGTGAGTATGTTCTGAAACACAAGAGACAGGATAAAAAATGGAATGACAATGCAGATCCTTAGTAATCTGACTAATAGAAAGTAAGTTCATTTGAAAATTTGGGGCATATAAAACATTTTGAAGGTGCATGGATGGTGTTAGATGCACCTCCCCCTGTCTCGTGATTGGTAAGTAGACCCCATTAGCAGTATGAATCCATCTGTCAGGAGGTTTAGTCCTGTAGGACCTGAATTGGGCTCTGTCTCCACACAGATGGTGGGATGTACTAGAGTCCATGATCCACTCTGTCATATATGCACCGCTACTACCAGTAAAAGCATAAACGATACCCGAGGAGCCCGAAGAGGCTCTAGCTGCGGCTGCATTATCTGTGGTTCCTGTAGTGATAGTGCTGACCGCCGGAGTCATGATCTCTCGTATACTAGAGACAATGTCATTCAGGCGTGGATCTTCCTGGGAAGTTGGAGTCTTGTTGGGAAAAATGTAAAACCTGTTTATTCCTTGAGCCGAGGCTCTCTTATATAGGGAGAGACCTATGAGCAAATTACATAAAGTAGACGGGAGAATAGAAAAATATGTAAAGAGGGACAAAGGTATATAACTGTTAGCAATGTGAGCCCCGGGCGAACCATTTCTACAATAAATGTTATTGTAATGAATAAATTATCAATGAAAGTTATTGATTATTTTCACTCCCTTTCTGAGATTAAATGAATGAATGTACTATAGGGTCCCTTCTGTACAATAAGGGTTATGTACCATGGCCAACTTAATGATCATACAGCTGTTGATTCATTGGATGAATCATAGAGGCTGATGATTGGATGAATATCTAAAGAGTTAGATAGAGGACACATCAAGCATCATCGAATGATTATTAAATGATGATCTCCAGCTTGAGAAGGAGATGGCAATCCTCTCTTAGATGGCTGATATCTGACTGACCTCTTGATGCAGGTCCTCTGCATGGGAATAGTGATTCGGAGGTGTCAGATTAGTTGAGTCAATGGGTTGACTTAACGAGATCGAGATAACCAAAGACCTATGTTGAATACTGTCACAGCATATTCATGCATCCTCTGACCGGAGACAGATGTGTTGCTATATGTCTGAGTGTGTACATTTGGCAGACCAATAGGTTGATGACCTAACCAAGGTCTATACACCGGCGGGCTGGTGTTCATGTAAGGACGTATGAGTAATACGATCTCTCAAAGGGATCATACAGGTTCACTTGTGAACCGGGAGACATGAGCTCACTCATGAGGTACTGGGACTGAACAAATTCCATGCATGGTCGCCGTGCTTTGGAAGCATGACATGAATTTGAAGGTAAGATATATGCTTTGGGAAAGCATATGATCTATGCCAATTCTCAGTGACCAAGATTGAGAAACTTAATGATCAAATCCTGAAGATGACAGTGTAAAAGTGATCTTTATCTTCAGAATGATCATAGGTCTTCCAGTATGTAGGATGTACAGGTATTGAGAATACCTGAGGGTGATGTGATCATAAACAATTGTATAACCATGACGCTTCCATTCCGAGGGAGTGATGAAACAGGTTTGGATTTTAGTGACTCCTCTCATTAGAGAAGTGACCTAATCTTAGTCCATGAACTGAACATTGATCTGAATGAGATTCAGATGCAATGATAAGATTAGGTCTACGGTCTTGATTTGATCAAGCATCTGTGGTAGGTCCATGGGATCTGGATTTGAGATATGATCTCAACATCCAAGTCACTATACGTGGAACAATGCAATCGCCCTGTCATTATCTCCAAGTATCTGCGGAAAGATCGCATTATTCTTGAAGAGTTCGAGAATAATTCCATAAGATCTAAGCAATGAAGAACTAATGATTAAATGTGATTTAATCATTTTGATGTGTGAAGAAATTATATAATATAATTAAATATGATTTAATTATTATGGATAAGAATAATGTGGATAGAAATATCCAATTATTCATAATATATTATAAATGTGATTTATAATGTATTAGAGAGAGCTAATTATAATTTATATGTGTTGATTAATTATTATGTGTATTGGATACACATTGTGTAATTAATTGACAATGTAAATTATATGTTGTTTTGGGTTGTGAATATGATTCACAATTATCCCATGGCAAGATTGCAATATTCTCAAATATAATTGTGAATTATTTTTGAAGAATAAAACCCAACAAAATTTGTTGCAAATAAATAAAGAGAGATTTCCATGGAGATATGCAATCTCATGAATTATCATGAGATTGCCCTCCATTAGGAAAGAGGTGGGCGGCACCCATGTCCTATTTGGAATGGGTGGCCGTCCACCATGTTATACATGGAGATGTAATCTCCATGTATATATTCTCTCCTTATTTATTGGTTTAATTTAGGATTGATTTATATTTAATTTTGTCAAATATATTTTAATCCAAATTTGTTGTTTTGACAACAACAATCTTGACCATTGGATTGACATAAATCAATCTCACCCATTGATTTTATATGTCCCATGGATTGAGATCCATGGACCCCAAAACCCTATAAATAGAGAGGCATACCATGCTCTCTTTTTACATGTAATTTTAGAGCTCTCTCTCTTTCTTCATACACGACAGCCCTCTCTCCCTCTAATTTTGGTGGCCGTCCACCATACCCTAGAGGAGAGATTCGTCGACGCTCTCGCCACCGTGCCGCCGCCTCGACGTTCTTCGATTCTCCGTCTTCTTGGTGTGCTACGCTCACGAAGGAGACGTTCGATCTCGTGCGACGAGATCAGGAGCAACCACGCTTGGATCAACTTCTTGGATTGCGAGGACAACGCGGTTCATCCCCGCGCTCGCAAGCGGTCTCACCGACGATCGGACTTGAGACAGGAGGTCTCTTTCTTTAGAGACTTGATCAACCACGCTTCAAGAGGTATTGCATTATACTTGTTGTGGTTATTGTTGACGCATAGGCTATTTTGTATCTCTTTGTTATTTTATTTTCTTGTTATTCTCTTTATGTAATTTACCCATAGGCTACTCTCCTATATAAGAGAGCCTAGGGCTATGGAATAGAACATCTCATTCACGTTTCCCAACATGGTATCAGAGCGACGGTCCTAGACCGGAGTTCTTGAAACCCTAACCCTAAACCCCACCCGCCGGCCCTCTTCTTCTCCATCTCTCTCTCTCTCGATCGGCGCGCCATCCAACGCCGTCGCCTCTGCTGTGCGTGCTTGTGCGCATCACCAGCGCTTCCCTGGCGCGCTGCAGCCCTCACGATCTGCAACCCTAGCGCCTGTGCGCTACATCCCTTGCATCTGCGCGCGGTCCTTGGCGCCTGTGCGCTACAGCCTTAGCGCCTGCGCCCTTCCTGTGTGCATCTGTGCACTGGTGCGCTAGAACCGTGCGCATCTGTGCGCATCTGTGCGCACTGGTGCGTGTTGAAGTAACGCACTGTGCGCACTTTTCGCCCCAGTTGCACACGCGGGTAGCGGCTTCTTGTTGCCCTTGCGTGTGACCTTTGTGCTCGCGTATCCAGACCATATCCAGACCGTAGCGCGCACATAATCATGGGGGTAGTTGCTTGACGTCTACACAAGCAACTAATCCCGTCTATGTCATTGTAGACAAAGATTATCTTCTCTTAGTCACTCCAGTCTTCCATCTCCAGTATGTCAGAAAGCAAGGCAGATACCCCATCTATGGGCGCATTTCGTGGTCCAGCGCCCATCGTCAAGATGGATGGTACGAACTATGAACTGTGGGCAATGCAATTCATGAGTATGATGAAGTCCACGGGCAAGAAGCATATTCTCACAGAGCCCGAGCCTGCAGAGAAGACTGGAGTTCATGCCTCATGGGAGGCAGACGACGCATATGCCAAGGTGTGGCTATCTGGCACATTGGCTATTGAAATCGCCAATGACATTCTACATCAACCCACAGCCAAAGACATGTGGGATATCCTCGCAGCGACCTATTCTCAGGCAAAGAATGAGACGAAGATCCTGCAACTACAACATGATATATTCACGATAAAGCAGAATGGTCGTCCGTTACATTCTCTCTATACATCTTTGAGAGGAATGTTTGAGAAGCTTTATAGCTTCATGCCTCTTACCGCCACACCAGAGCAGCAGAAAACATACAGGAATGCAACGATGGTGGGTGTGTTTCTCGCTGCACTTGATCCAGAGTATGAGGCTGCACGTTCACAGATCTTGGCGGACTCGACTATTCCTCCCATGGAGGAGGCTTTTCACAGATTGAGTAGGATAACTGTACCTTCAGCAGCTGCTAGTCAGAATCTCTCAACCATGGCGGCCAACAGGGGCCGTGGTTCTCATTACCAGGGCCGTGGACGTACTCCCCGTGGAAGGGGTGGTCGCACTAGGCCTACATGCTCATATTGTCACCGCATCGGACATACTGAGGACACATGCTACTCAAAGCATGGATTTCCTGCATCTGCACGAGTCGCTGAGCAGATAGAGCCTCCTTCTGCTGCTTCACTGGATCAACGTTTTGATGATCTGGTTGCCCGCCTCAGGGGCATTATCCCACCATCTGGCCCAGCACCGATGACAGAGAGTCATACTGATGTTGCTGCTTCTGCTTCTGCGTCTGCCTCTACGAGTACTTCAGGTAGTACACTTGCACCTCATAGTAGTAGATCGGATACATTGCCATGGATCATGGACTCAGGCGCTACACATCATCTATGTGGCGACCAGAGTCTACTTTCAGGATATACTCAGATCCCTCCAGGACGGACAGTAGTGATTGCCAATGGCACACATTCCCCCATCACGGGTCAGGGAGAGATTAGATTGACATCCTCTATGCAGCTCAAGAATGTTTTACATGCACCGCATTTTTCTATGAATCTTTTGTCAATCAGTCAGATTACGAAGGATCTCCAATGTCGAGCTATTTTTGATCCATCTTCTTTGATTTTTCAGGACATCCGTACGGGCAACGTGATTGGTCATGGCTATGAGCAAGGAGGCCTCTATCGTCTGAACCAGACCCCATTTGCCGGAATCACATCTTCTCCCGCTGGACAAGTATCTTCTCTCCTGTGGCATCTGCGTTTTGGTCATCTACCGCTTCAGAAGTTGCGTTTTGTCTTACCTTATAGTTTTTCTCACACACCTATCCAGTGTGAGGCGTGTCAGTTGGGAAAACATCACAGGTCATCATTTCCCAGTAGTCAAGGTCGGAGTAGTAACTCCAAATTTGAGTTGTTTCATGTTGATGTCTGGGGTCCAAGTCGTGTTCCCGATCATCAGGGGCACAGGTTTTATATTGTTTTTGTGGATGATTTCTCAAGAGCATCATGGGTTTTTCTAATGAAAAATAAGTCTGAAGCTGGAAATATTATTATTCAATTTCTAAATGAGATTCAGAATGTTTTTTCCACAACTGTCAAAATTATGAGAAGTGACAATGCCTTAGAGTTATGCACCAATAATCTAGCCAACTACTACTCCTCTAAAGGAATTGTTCACCAAACATCCTGTGCCCATACGTCTCAACAAAATGGGGTTGCAGAAAGAAAACACCGTCACCTACTTGATGTCACAAGGTCACTTCTCATTCAGAGTCATGTTCCGTATTCATACTGGGGTGATGCAGTCCTTACTGCATGTTATCTTATAAATCGTATGCCATCGTCTGTCTTGAATGAACAGATTCCTTTCTCACTGATTTATCCTGACAAGGATCTGTTCACTCTTACCCCTCGTGTGTTTGGGTCAGTCGCGTTTGTCCATCAGTTGTCGCCCGATCTGACAAGCTCTCTCCTAGAGCTGTCAAGTGTGTCTTTGTGGGGTACTCCAGAACTCAAAAGGGGTACAAGTGTTTTGACCCTGTGCGTCGGCGGTATATGATCAGTGCAGATGTTACATTCTTTGAATCCATCATGTATTTCTCAGATTCTGGGAAGATGCAGCCGCCACCTATATCCCCTGACATTGTATTCATGGCACCACCAACATCACAACCGCCACCAACATCTGAACCACCACCACCACCGCCACCGCCATCAATAGTACCTCCGTTACCATTCCATTACACCCGGAGGCTGAATCAAGCTCATGGTCCTGACCAGTCAACTAGCTCGCTTATGGTATGTAATGAGAATATTAATGTTGATGGATCTGACGACATTTCTCAGCAGGGTGCATTACAGGAGCATGGTGATACCACAGAGGACCTAGATATTCCAATCGCTCTACGGAAGCCGAAGAGAAGCTGTGTCCAGTATCCAGTATCAGCATTGGTGTCGTTTGAGAGGCTATCTGGACCATTCAGGACGTTTGCATTGGCACTTTCAGCTACAGCCATTCCACGGAACCATCATGATGCTATGCAGGATGCTAGATGGCGACTAGCAATGGAAGAGGAGATGGAGGCACTTCAGTCTAGAGGAACCTGGAGTTTGGTTCCTATACCTCCAGATGTTAGCCCGGTGAGTTGCAAATGGGTGTTTACAGTTAAGCACAATGCAGATGGTTCCATTGACAGGTACAAGGCACGCCTTGTTGCTCGGGGCTTCACGCAGACATATGGGGTAGATTACCTAGACACCTTCTCCCCTGTGGCGCGTCATTCTACTTTACGGATCCTGCTATCTGTTGCGGTTGCTAAAGACTGGCCACTCTATCAACTGGACGTAAAGAATGCTTTTTTGTATGGAGACTTGCAGGAGGAAGTCTATATGCAACATCCACCTGGTTTTGCTGTTGAGGGGGAGTGTTCCAAGGTTTGCAGATTGCATAAGGCCATCTATGGTCTTAAGCAGAGCCCCAGAGCATGGTTTCAGAAGCTTTCAGACCTCTTTGAGAAACAAGGATATAAACGCTCCAATGCTGATCATTCCTTGTTCGTGCAGAAGACGGCGAGAGGTATCATTGTAATCATGGTTTATGTTGATGATATCTTGATTACAGGTGATGATGACCAAGGCATTAAGCAAGCAAAGGAAAGGCTGGGGACCGAGTTTGTCACCAAGGACTTGGGAGTCCTTAGATATTTCCTGGGGCTGGAATTTGCTAGAAATCCATATGGATTAGTCATGACACAGAGGAAGTATGTCACAGATCTACTGAGTGAGACAGGTATGCTAGGGTGTCGACCTGCTACGACACCAATGGACCCTAGCATGAAGCTGTATGATGATGACACAGAAGAGGTGGATCAGAGAAGGTACAGAGAACTGGTGGGCAAATTACTGTATGTCACTATCACTAGACCTGATATACAGTTTGCAGTGAGTCGTGTGAGCCAGTTCATGGAGCAACCACGCCAGGTCCATATGGATGCCATACACATGATTCTGAGATATCTAAAATCATCTCCAGGTGCAGGCTTGATATTTAAGAAAGGAAAGGAGATTTCTGTTACAGGATGTGCGGATGCAGACTATGCAGGATGCCCCAAGGACAGGAAGTCAACATCAGGGTTTGCAGTCTATGTTGGAGATGCTCTAGTTTCGTGGAAGAGCAAGAAGCAGACAGTAGTAGCTAGATCCAGTGCTGAATCAGAATATAGGGCTATGGCCCAGGCGAGCACAGAAATGATGTGGGTAAAATCCTTACTTGCAGACCTATGTATTGACATACCTCTTCCTATGAGGTTGGAATGTGACAATCAGGCCGCCTTGTTCATTGCAAATAACCCAGCTTTTCATGAGAGGACCAAGCATATTGAGGTCGACTGTCACTACATACGTGACATGATTCAGAAGGGGTTCATTGCTACATCTCACGTCACATCAGAGAATCAGACTGCTGATATTTTCACCAAGGCATTATTTAAAGGCCCATTCCAGAAGTGTGCGTCCAAGCTGAGCATGATTGATATCTATGCTCCATCTTGAGGGGGAGTGTTGACGCATAGGCTATTTTATATCTCTTTGTTATTTTATTTTCTTGTTATTCTCTTTATGTAATTTACCCATAGGCTACTCTCCTATATAAGAGAGCCTAGGGCTATGGAATAGAATATCTCATTCACGTTTCCCAACAGTTATAGATGAAACGATCCGAGAATCGTTCTTGGATCACGTAGTTTCATCACATGAAAATTTTTTAAATTCCGCTGCACCGAACAACTAGTGCGACTAGTCGTTCTTCGTCGTATCCGATACGACGATCACGCTTTTGTGATGCGCTTGAGGATACTTCCATATCCTTCAATAACATATCTCGACACTCCCCCTCAAGATGGAGCATAGATATATATCATGCTCAACTTGGATGAGCACTTCTAGAAGGGCCCTCGAAGTAAGGCTTTGGTAAAGATGTCTGCTGTATGGTCCTCTGAACTGACACGAGCTGTAGAGATGAAGCCCTTTTGAATCATGTCACGTATATAATGACAACCAACCTCAATATGCTTTGTCCTCTCATGAAATGCAAGATTGTTGACAATGAATAGTGCAGCCTGATTGTCGCATTCCGACGACATTGGAAGATGAACATCTATATGTAAATCAGTTGGGATTGCTTGAACCCACATTATTTCTATACATGCTTGTGCCATCGCTCGATATTCAGATTCGACACTAGATCTAGCAATAACAGTTTGTTTCTTGCTTTTCCATGAGACGAAGGAATTTCCAACGAATATAGCAAACCTTGATGTGGATTTCCTATCCTTGAGGCATCCTGGATAGTCTGCATCTGCACATGCTGACACAGTCATAGAGTCACCCCTTTTGAATGGTAGTCCTGCACCGGAGATGATTTGAGATACCTTAGTATCATTTGTATAGCATCCATATGAGCTTGATGAGGTTGTTCCATGAATTGGCTCACCCGACTGACTGCAAATGAAATATCGGGTCAAGCGATAGAGGCTACCATGGTCACGACCACAACCAATCACCTTGCCCGTAAGGATGTCCTGAAATACAAGTGAAGACATGTCAAAAATAACACGACAATCTATTTGTAATCTGATTGATAGATAATAAGTTCATAGAAAAGTCATGTGCATGCAGCACATTCTGTAGATGCATAGAGGGTGTCAAACTAATCTCCCCTATCCTGTAATTAGGGAGTGAGTCCCATCTGCAATAACCACCGTGCGTCCTAGAGGGACATGTTTGTAGGCTGTAAGTTGATTCCTGTCTCCACATAGGTGATGCGTGGCACCAGAATCCACAATCCATTCAACTACATCAGCTTCACAACTGCTAGTACTACCTAGAGTGCTGGAGGAGGCAGAGGCAACCACATTAGAGTGACTCCCAAGGGCTGAGGAAGTTATGGCAGGACTGACTGGAGGTATGATGCCCCTCAATCGTGCTACAAGATCATCAAACCGTTGATCCATAGATGATGCAACTGGAGGCTCAATCTGCTCATTTACACGAGCAGAGGAAGGAAATCCATGCTTAGAGTAGCATGTATCTTCAATATGTCGATATCGATGGCAGAAGGTGCAAGGCTGACGAACACGACCTCCTCTGTTGCGGGGTCCTCATCCACGAAACTGAGAAGAGCCTCCTCGAACTCGAGAGGCAACCATTGCTGAAGAGGTCTGACTAGCAGTGGAAGATGGAACAATGACCGACTGAGCCTACGAAAGGTTTCCTCCATTGAGGGAATGGTAGAGTCTGCCAAAATCTGAGAACGGGCAACCTTACACTCAGGATCAAGGGCTGCCAGGAACACACCAGTCATAGTGGCATTCCGATAAGGCATTCCGATAAGTCTTCTGCTGCTCAGGAGTGGATGTTAGCGGCATGAAGCTATATAGCTTCTCAAACATCCCTCGCGGGGATGTATATAGTAAGTGTAGAGGACGTCCATACTGCTTGATAGTAAAGATATCGTGTTGGAGCTGTAGAATCTGTCTCATTCTTCGTCGGTGAATAAGTTGCAGCAAGAATATCCCTCATCTCCTTCGTTGTGGGCTGGTGAAATATAACATTGGCGATCTCCAGTACCAATGTTCCTGAAAGCCAAACCTTGGCATAAGCGTCTATGCCTCCCATGAGGCGTTAACTCCAGTCTTCTCGGCCGGTTCTTCCTCGGTAAGATTGTATTTCTTACCAGAAGACTTCATTATACTCATGAACTGCATAACCCACAGTTCATAATTTGACCCATCCATCTTCATTATAGGCGCAAGACCTCTGAATGGGCATATGGGGGGAACCTCAACCTTGCTTTCTGACATGATGGCTCGAGAAGACTAGGAATGAAGACTCGACATGGGCTTGTCTACACTGACATAGAGAGATGTAGTTGCATGTGTAGACTCATGCAACTAATCTCATCAAAGACAAAGGGCCCCGACGATGACGACCTTAGAAAAAGGGGAGGTTCAACCAGTGTGGAAACGAGGGACGCAAGGACCCTGGCGGCAGTGCCCTGCGGTTGCGGGGTGCCTAGGCGGTGACGGTGGCCACGCGGGAGCCCAGGCGAGTGCTGCGGTAGCCCAGGCGGTGGCTATGGGAGCCCTGGTGGGGCTGCGGGGGCCTTAGCGGGGCTGCAGGGGGCCCTGGTGGGGCTGCTGGAGCCCGACTAGGTGGAGCGGGGCCCAGGCGAGGAGGCCCAGGCGGGGGTGGCGGTGCCCTATGCCAACCACGAAGGGGCCGTCAGCACCTAGATCACGCTGTGTAGGGGCCTGACAGTGACAAGATGAGCCGCAACAGCCTGGAGGAGGCCCAAGCGGTGACGTTGGGGCCTTGCAGAGGCCCTAGACAGCGGTGCGGAGGGCCGTTGAGGGCCTTAGGCGACACAAATGCCTGGAGGAGGCCCCTGGCATCTGCTGCGGTGGGCTGTCGAGGAGGCAGCGGGGGCGCGAGGACAAGAGGCTGGGGGTAGGGTTTCGTTGGGTACGAGAACTCTGATCTAGGATCGTCGCTCTGATACCATGTGGAGATGAAATAAATAATCTTGTATAATGAAGCTCTAGGGTTCTCTTATATAGAAGAGTAATCTGTTGGGAACATAAAGAAAGACATAAGAAATAAAAAAGTACATAAACGGTATGAAAAATAGCTAATATCTCAACAGCTTGCGGTTCAAGTTTAGAGTTTGCTCGTAGTGTCTCCTCCTGTAGCTATCGTTGCAAACCTTTTCCTTGCCTCGGTCCCTCATCGTGCCCCCTCTGTCCTACCTATGCGCTACCCAGTGGCATCATCTGTCTGTGGATTGGAATTTTGGGGCCATTACTTCAAAGGATTGATCATGGGGCAAGTACTCGAAGTTTTGACATTGCCAGTGATCCCCACCTGCACATTTTGACGGCCAAGCGATATTGAGCTTGCACACACTTTGATTAATTCCAGGTCAAATCTATTCGATCTGAAGTAATTTAATTTTACGATGGGCTAGTGGTTCTAGATTGTGCTTATGTCATCATCTTTGCAATTTGATTTTGGTTCGACTGGGTGTTCTTTGTAAGAAGGAGAAACTATTGCTTTATGGAAATCTGGGTCTGTTCTTTGAAGAATATAGATACTATATTCATGTAGCTCTAATTTCTGATATGTAGGTGGAGATCTGGGCTTTCGATTTTGATTAAATTAGGTATTCTTTGCGAGTGCTTCTAAATCTGGTCTAACTTCTGATCTGGGGGTGGATCTCTGGCCTTTCAATTCTAATTAGATTGGTTTTTCGTAAGAGGTGAAACTACTATTTGAAATATGGGAATGTGGAAGTATACCATCGTTTTGGAGATGGAAGAAGGCGGATCTTGTAGGTGTATATGGATGGAGGGAGCTAACCTTTGGGAGGACAGGGGTTCACACAGCACTTTTACTGCCTAGAGAAGAAGGGGGAGGGGGGTATGGAAGGAGAGAAGGTGGAAGATCAACCATCTGATTTTCCTATGTTCAGATTAATTCAAGATACTGAATACAGTTTTTTTTTGACTCAAGATACTGAATACAGTTAAATTTACAGCAGGGTTTGTGGTGTATAACGGAGAAAGTTTACGGAGTTTGAGAAGATAATTTACAAAGTTTTTAGTATTCATCATGTAGAAATCCCAATTTTTCAAACACATCAATGTATTTAAATTACCAACATACTTTTGTTTCCTTTATTCCGTTAAAGCTTACTTCTACGTTTAGCAACTTTACATTCCTCGACCTCAAGTGGATCTTTTGCGAGGGGAACATTTGGATCAAAAATCGTGATAAGAATCAACTTTAGCATCGTAAAGTTTTGAAATACGTTTCTGGCGAAATCCATATATTTCCAGAGTCCACCTCATCTAAACAAAGTAAATCATCAATAGTTATCTTTCTTAACTCCCTGTGTTTGAGTTTCAAATTGAACTTTTTTTTGAACTAGATATACATAGTCATTAATTTTGAGTGTTTTAAACAACACTTCTCTTTTTGTGTACATTGGAAATGTCAAAAGTTTAATGATAATGTAGTGCTTTCATAATATGTACAACAATTTAAATGGCTACATAATTAAAAGAGCCCTAATTGCGTTGACGTCAATTTCTAATAGCAAATGTTGCCAATTTAGGCATTTATACCAAAAAGATCTCTACTAGTCCACTTAAGTGTCACTTCAATTGGTTAATAAATCCGCAAAAGTACTTGATATTGATATTGATGATGGTAAAATAATACACATCAAGGCTTATCTTCTTTCTTGTGCCCATGGTATTCCTTCATCCAAATAGGCCTCAAGAGTTTCAATGGGTATTAATCTATATATCCATGTTCTCCATTTTTAGTTGATCACTAACTAATCCATCCATATAAGGATACAATCAATTTTTATCTCAAATGAGATGAGAATGAAGGTTTATAATGGAAATGAGGACCCTGAAAATATGTCACTATGGAGATAAAATAATGTCTTGCTTATTCATGAGGTCTTATTATTTTTTTATAGAGAATAGAAACGTTGTTGGGCAAATTACACAATAGAGACGAAAAGAAAATACATAGAACTCTAAAAAATAAATTACTCTCAATACTCCCCCTCAAGATGAAGACGTCGATCATGTTCAAATTGGAACAACACCTCTGAAATTGTCCTTTGGCTAAATCCTGGTATCTTTCTCTATCTTGCTCCCTTCCTTTTGATCCTCTTACATCTATAGAATTGCACATAAAAAGAATTTACATCTCGGAAATATGATAAAGTCTACGAAATCACAAAAGTCATACTTTTTTTGCTTGTTTGATGTTAGAAAATCTTGTCAATGGCTTTTTCTTTCCCACGAACCCCTTTCAAAAATGAGAAATATGGAGCTCAAATTCTTCCCTAAAAACATTCATACTTGCACTCTTCTAGATTAGATGTCGCACACTATGAAACTACCAACCTACACAAGGCAGAAGTTAAATAATAAAAAATGTACTTTTTGGATGAATCTCTTGCTTTTGGATGGATTGGCTATTTCTGGGCTATCGATCAAAAGTAAAATTTTCGATATCACTTGGAACTGAGTACCAAAAAAGAGGACATGCCCTCTCCCTTAATGTTTATAGTAGAAACCCTTGAAGCCTCGACGCCCTTACCCCATCCACCCTTCCTCAATTCAAAAGGACCGTTGCACCATTGCAAGTGAGACGAACTTCTCTATTGGCATCATATTCAACTAGCACTATGAGGACCTGGATAAAACAATTGATTCATGAAACATGAGATGGATTGTTTCTTTCATCCCAGAGAAAGGGGCTAATATACTCTTTTTTTATAGAGATTGCCTCTTTTCTCTCCTGTTGGCTTGAGTTTCCCATGGCCTCCTCTTGTTGGGATTACTACTAAATACGTGCGTATTAAGGAATAATGACTAAAGTAAATATGCCAAATGAACCTATTTTTTGCAATTCTATTTCACATACTTTGTCCTTGTAGGTGAGAAGCATGGGGATTATTTTTTTTTCAAGTGAATAAAAGGACTTGAGGAAATCCCTTACTCGAAACAAACTCTATACGTAAGAAAAGTGATGATACATCAGGTAATAGATCTCTCCAAATCGCTAATTGCGTGGTGCCTACCTACTGGTATACTTTAATTATCAACATAGGTGAAATTATGATTTTCTTTGCCTTCTCGAACATCGAATCCTGAAGAGGTGATTTAAAGATATCTTCCAACACGAAAGGTGTTGGCTCCTGGAGCCGACTTTCAGGGACCTTGTGAGGAATCATTGGGCTCAGACAACGTTTGTGGGTAGTGCTGCCCGCCGCTTCGATCATAAACTTTCATCTCTCAGGAAACTCTTGGCGTCCTTTAAAAAGGATTCTCGTCAGGCACGCATTGTCGCTCGAAGGGAGGCTGACGATGCTATTTTGCGTTTTGATCGCGTCGAGAATGAGAGGGACTTACTTCCGGAGGAGTTGGCCGAGCGAGTTACGGCTACTGAGACGGTTAGAGCGGAGGACAGGAAGAGGACAATCAAATGGCGCCAACGTTCGCGTTTGCGGTGGCTCAAGGAAGGGGATGCGAACACTGCTTTTTTCCACCGGGTTGCCAGTGCTAGAAGACGAGCCAATTCTATCTCATCTCTTATGGTCAATGGCTCTCTCATTCAGGGGGAGAAGGACCTAGGCGAGGCTCTGGGAGCTTATTTTAAGGGCGCTTTCAACCGTCAACCATCGTGGCCGTGGCGATGGTCTGGGCGTGGGGCTTCCACCCTTTCGCCATCGGATGCGATGGCACTTATCAGGCCCTTTTCTTTGGAGGAGCTCAAGGGGGCCGTCTGGGATCTCAACATGGATGCTGCTCCCGTACCTGATGGCTTCCCTGTCTCTTTTTACCGGGACTTCTGGGACGTGGTCGCTTGTGATGTCTTGGACGTTGCACATGAATTTTGTGCGGGTAACCGTGGTTTTGACAAAATCAACAGGGCTATTATTGTATTGATTCCAAAGTCTCCCTCGGCCAATCGAATCGAGGATTTTCACCCGATTTCTATCTCCAACGGCCTTTATTTAATCATTGCAAAGGCTCTCGCTAGGCGGCTTGCGCCCCTTCTTGACTCGCTCATTTCGCCTTCACAGGCCGCTTTTGTTCGCGGGAGGCAAATCACCGAGTGCTATGCAGTGACGTCGGAGATTAACGACGCTTGGCGTAAAAATTCAACAAAGGGGATTCTCTGGAAGATAGACTTTGCCAAGGCTTATGATACGCTCGATTGGCGCTTTATGTGGTCGGTCCTTAAGCGGAGGGGGTTCCCTTCAACCTGGATCTCCTGGGTACGGCGCTGTGGGACCACAGCTACACTTTCCGTTCTTCTCAATGGTTGCCCGGCTGGAGGCTCCTTCCAACCTCGGAGGGGGGTTGGCAGGGGTGTCCCCTCGCTCCCCTTCTTTTTGTTTTGACGGTGGATGTATTGCCTCGTATGATTGAGGGTATGGCCGCGGCTGGACTCACTCGCAGATGCTCTTTTGGTCCCTATCAGGTTCCACTAATACAGTTTGCTGATGACACTATCTGCTTCATCGAGGGTGGACCCTCCAATGTATCGGGTATGGCTACTACCCTACAATTATTCAGTGAGCTATCGGGCCTCCTCATCAACGGGAATAAGTCCAGAGTCGTTCCTTTCGCTATGACGCAGGAGGAGGCCGTGGTTTGTGGCCGGATGACGGGCTCTTCTCCGGGCGGCCTCCCTTTTGAGTATCTTGGTTTGCCGTTGACGGTGGGCCGTGCCCGGATTCGCGATTGGAAGGCGATGGTCTAGAAGATGGAGGCTCGGTTGGCCGGATGGCGCGCGGCTCTTCTATCCGGGGGGGGGGGGGTTAGTTCTACTCAAATCCGTTCTATCTTCGATCCCAATATTTTTCTTATCTGTGCGTGGTATGCCAAAGGGGATCCGGGTGAGGCTGGAGAAGTGTATGCGGGGCTTTCTTTGGGGAAGGAAGGGAGAAGGGAGAAGGAGGGTACATTTGGTGGGATGGGTTGACGTTACGCGGCCTAAGCGGGAGGGGGGCTTGGGTGTGAGGTGGTTGGAGGTGGTGAACGATGCCCTTTTGCTCAAATGGGCGGCTAGGGTGTGGGGTCGGGAGGAGAATTTCATGCTGAATTGCCTGAGGGAGGCGGTGGGGGTCGATTTGATTTCCGCTTCTCGGGGGCGGCTCGAGGGCCACACTTCATCTTTGTGGTGTGGTGTGATATGTGCTTTTAATCGCAACAGATCATTCTTTAAACCAGTGCTCGGCGATGGGAATTCGTTCCGCTTCTGGACGAATGATTGAATCGGGAGGGGTGTTCTCCAGACTTTGTACCCTCGTTTGTTCGCGTTGGTGGTCGACAAAGACGCCACCGTGGCCTCCTGCTGGGACGGTGGCTGTTGGTGCCCCTTGTTTGCCGCTAATTTATCGGACCAGCGATTGGACGACTTCATCTCTTTGATGGCTTTCCTCACGGACGCTGCTAAGCCCACTGGGGGCCGTGATCACTTCGCTTGGAAGGACGGTTCATTCTCTTCCAGGAAGGCGTACCACGCTCTTATTACTCCCACTGTGGGGGACGATGCTACCTTCTTGCGTGACTGTACTTTCTTTTGGGGACTCAATCTCCCGGAGCGGATTGGCATCTTCCTTTGGCTCCTTCGGCGTGGTAGACTTTTAACTAGAGACCGTTGTGCAATTATGTTTCCCAATGTCTCGCACAATTGCGGTCTCTGTGACACGGAGAGGGAAACAATCGAGCACCTCTTCTTTCATTGCGGCCGTGTTCGTGCTCTCTGGGATGACCTGGACTGGCTGAATATCTCGAATTTTGATGTGTTTTGCGAGAGCTTGGTGAATTCTGGGGGCCGATCTAGGGTGGAACTCGTGGACCCGATTGCACGTTTGTTTAGCATCTGGTTGGGAAGAAACAAGGCACTCTCTGCTCGGCAGCGGTTCTACAGGGAGAATATATGTATTTCGGCAACGCGCTTTCTTCGTGATTGGACCTCTGGGTAGTGTGTTTTGTTTGCGGCGGGGGTATCTCTTCTTGGATACCAAGTGGCGTTTGTTTTGTTCTTTCCTCTTGTAAGTACTTTCTTCGATAATTTTTTAATGCATTGGGGCAAACACCTCAGAGTGCTTCCCCCTTTTTGAGCGTAAAAAAACATTAATTGTTGCAAATTACAGAACCACACTCAAACAATATCAATCATGCAAGCACGAAGACATCCGAATTTACAAGGTTCACCCGTAACTGGGCTACGTCCTTGGGTAGCAACGATCAGTTTTCACTATGTGGAGAAAGAAGAATACCGAGGATACATAGAGCCCTAACTTTCAGGGAGTATATATACTACTCCTATACATACGGATCCTTAAAACACACACCCATATACCCGAATACAAATAGAATTGTTAGCGAAACCCTCGTCTTGTTGGGGTATGGCATGGCAGGAGGGAGTGCATATGACGATTCTTCAATCTAGGTCAGATGGTTAGGATTCAAGCATATCAACATTATATGTAGTATTCAACTTATGGAGTTTAATATAGAATTTTCCCTTTCTGCATCAACATATTTTTCATTGCTTTACAAGCCAGGCATTGTTTATGATACTTGGACTACTGTCTATATCTTCCTCTGCAACTTCATCAAGAAATTTTAAAGGAATCGACACTTCAAATTTAAATGTAGATCATCAAGGTACTTTGAGAACCATGTTCCTCGTGGAGTGTAATCCAAGAAGTTGACCATAAAATGCCTCATTATACCAATCATCTAACATTATACTACGATCGATCTCCATCCAAGAAGCCTTTAAATCATTTATAAATGCAATGCTGGATTCCTTCTCCTCTCAAATCCTTGTTCGATGCAACTTGTATATGCTTGGGTGTTTCAATCCCCTTCCATCACCATCAGTATCATTAAGCATGGTACTAAGTGTTGATACGTCTTGAATCCTAACCATCCATTTTGCTGAACCCATTTGAAGAACCGTTTTCTATACCCTCCATTATAAGGGTGGGGGAAGCCCGCCGTCGTACCATACCCTACTAGCATGGAGTCTTGTTGGCCGATCAACGAACCTGGGTGGAGGGGGGCTGGAGGGGGGGTTGGCTAGGGGGAGCATGTACGGTTGTAGGGGGCATCATGTTTGTCTCTAAACGAATTTTTTTATTTGGGTTATTGGATCTCGTTGGCTTTGGGATCTATTTATGTCGGGAGTATTATATAAACCCTCTAGGGTTAATGTTCTTTCTATCCTCTATCTCCTCCTCTGCATATAGCAAAACGATTGTCGCCACTTGAAGACACTGTCAAGTTATTGGTGAACCTCGTAAATTTGTGTGTACATGGTTTGCTTGTTTGTGTTTGTGCGTTTTTTGTTTTCGCTACTTGCCACAATAAGGAATATATGCTACATTGAAGCACAATGAATTTTGAAAAAAAGAATCTTGCAATATCCTTCCTCTAACTAGCATTTAACATAGTTTGTTGAAGTTGACCACTTGAAGGATCTTCGTTACCGGAACCCTCAACTTCTTTTTTTCTTGAAAAGAAAAAGAGCACTAAAAAACTTCACTATTTATCATCAAGAAGTACTACAAGGCTATAGATGTACAATATAGTTTTGTTGTACAAAATCATTCTCTCATTTAACGCCCTCGCATGTGCCGCCACATTCTCTGCGTAGAAGCACTCCTCACGAAAAAGCACCACATTTCTGGCCAACCACAGAGCACAGAGCCCAGACCAAAGGCAAACACCCTGACGTTGCATTCTCTGTGCTAGACCAAGCCACCCCAATGGAGTTCCAAAAGCCCGAAACATCGCAAAGAATGAAACCCTTGCAATCTCAGAGGTTCCAGGCCGCCACGGAGCTCTTACATCCGAAGAAAAGGTGGTCAACGTCCTCAACATTTTTGAGGCAACGAGGGCACACCGAGTTCGTCGTCGAAACGAAACTCAAAAATCTATCCTTGGTCAGAAACCTTCCCCTCCTGAACAACAAAAAAACACCTTTACACGAGCCGTAATCTTCCACTTCCATGTACGATTACAATCCGCTACACACCTCCCAGGATCAAAGATCAATGGACCCTTCAAGGCTCTGTACACCTTTCCCACCAAGAAAGAACCATCACACCTTGACGAACAATCATGGCCATCAACGGGTCCATCTTCATTTTCCAGCTCCTCGAGCAAGACCGGGAGCTCCTCCAGTCGTGAATCAGAAAGCTCCGATCTAAACCGCAGAAAGGACATCCCATCCCATGCCTCTGCTACTGAACCTTTCGGATTTGCCACCAAAGCCTTTAACCGTAGGAATCTCTCCTGCAGTGCCTCGCCCTCGCACCAGTCATCCCCCCAAAACCAAAAGTCAGTGCCGCCCCCAAGACCGGTCCAATTCATTCCAGACCAACAACTTCTTTACAACGAAAAATTCCATTGGCCCTCGAACTTGCTTGATACAACTTGAACCAGTTGGTCTCAAATCGGATTTTCATCAAAACCTGACGATCCATGCATACCATACGCTCCATCTTGACAAACCTCCATCTATTCGAACATTCTTATTTTCTTTTCATATATAGAATTAATGAAAGTTTTCATTTTCTATTCCTCCTCTGAATTCGTCTTTGACAAAAGTTGCATTTACATATTTGTATACTTTTTCCTATTAGAGCCATCAAGTGTGTTTCCAGTAGCGTAAGCAAACATGCATAGAGGAAACACAAATTGCCTACATAGATTATGTATACTAGGTCTCGGAGGAAAGGGATAGGTTGACACTTACATTCACACACAGGCAGCACAAAAGAAGAAACTAAGGGTTAATAAAAGAACCGTAATCTGATGTCTACATTTCTTTCTAAAGAAATAATAATGTTCATCACGTAGTCAACAATATTAAGAAAAATCTTATAATTCGGCAGTAGCTATAGAACTCTACTAGTGCACCGTCGACATTCTCAAATGAATCCTTTTCACAGTTTCTACAGGTTCCCATAAACATAATACCGTACCATCTGCACCAAAACATTTAGAGAACAAAAGTTTCTGAAATCCGTACTGAAGTAACTCTTCTGACCAAGTCTTCGATGATCCAGGTGGCGGCAACTGCTTTGAGCAGTGGAGGTAGTGAGAGGTGATGGAGGAGTTGGCGAGTAGCAGTGGCTGCTTGAGGCGCAGGAGTTGGCAACATGCAACCGAGAAATTCAGCCTGGGTTTTTGAGTTGGGTCTGAAACGAGTGGATGTAGGGTGGCATCATGCAACTGAGGACTTCAGCAAATGGTTTTTGAGTTGGGTCTTAAATTGGTGGGTGTAGGGTGAAAAAATGGAAACAAACTAATTTAAATTGGCGATCACTGGAAATTTAGAATCGAGGCTTATGTCTCAGCATTGTGCCTCAGCGCCACAGCAGTGCCTCGGCAAATTGAGGCGCATGCCTCATTGAAGTTACCTAAGTCGCCCGCCTCGAGGAGTCCACTTTGAGTATCTGAAACTGCATTTTCACCTTGAGGCATTTGCCTCATGCCTTGAGGAACTGCGTCAAATGAATTGGAGTTTTTTCTTAGATGCTCCAAAAAAGCAGGTGAAAAGATACCACAAACTCTGCATCATAATGCTTCTGCCTTTTGTTCTTACAGATATAAATGAATGCAGAGAGAAAAAGGCCTGTCAATGTCCTGAGTGCCACTGCAAGAACACTTGGGGAAGCTATGAGTGCACATGCAATGGAGATCTTTTGTACATCAGGGATCATGACATTTGCATAGGTATGGAGTCATTTTATTGTCTTTGTTTCGCTTCACTGAAGTGCAGTGCTTCTCAGCTAATAGCTTCTGCAGCTAAAAATGTTGTTGCATCCAAGGCTACTTGGGCTGCCTTGTGGACAATATTGGTATTGGTGTCTATGGCAGCTTGTGGAGCTTACATCCTTTACAAGTATAGATTGAGGGTTAGTCCACTTCACTTACTTTTTGCCAATCACTGAAATTTTTCTGCCCATGCGGTTGATTATAGTCTGTATTTTAGTCTTTAAGTAATAAACATCGTCTTCAACAAATTATGTTTATTCATTTTTGCTGGCATGTAATTGGAAGATAATAATTCCCAAGAAGGATATCTTTCCAACTAAGGACACGACATTTCCTGATCGCATGTAGGGAGAAGCTATATTACTTTTCTTTGCATCAGTAAGCTATTTGATTATTTTTAATTAGTTTGTCAGTGATCAGATAATCTCATTCTTTCCTTATTATCTTTTTTTTTTATTTTTAAGTGTTATAAAATATAATGCGGGCGCATATTATAGAAATAAAGAATAAAATATGAAGAAGACCAGGATTTTAACGTAGAACCCTATTCCCTAAGGAGAGGGATGAAACCACGGGAGAACGTCTCAAAGGGCTGATGTATGCATTGTACTTTCTCTCTGGATACATGGGGTGAGGGGCTTCTTATATAGCCCTCACCGAGTCTCCACATCTCACAACTGATAGATGTGAGACTAAACAAATGGATGTGGTAAATGGATCTTGGAAGGATCGATTTACCCATCTTATATGATAATGACACATACTCTAACACTCCCCCTCAAGCTGGAGCATGCAATGCTCAGCTTGGATACATGAAATCTCAACTCACAATACAAGACACTACAAACAATATCAACTCAACGTGCACAACTATCAGCTGATGTCGAGGACGTTGCTTCTCATGCCGTGTAGATGAGGAGGACAAACGGGTTGGAGTATGAGTCAAACTGAATCTCCTCGTCGGAGAGCATGTGCTATGTATTGCACATGTCAGGGTCATTGCAACTGAAATGAGTCTCCACTTGGAGAACTCTGGCCCGCCACAAGAATGTGGACAACTGCTCCATCCCCAAAAGGGTTGAACTAAAAAAGCCGTGAAGACATCTTCGTCGGAGTCCATAGTCGTTGAATAATGGAGTCTGAAAGAGTCTCCTCGCCGGAGAACTAGGTCTCTCCCATTCTGACTCAAGAATGAGATCTCTACTCTGGAGTCCTATGAAACCACATGAAAAGCCTAGCCCACATGACATAGGGAATGTGATCTCTACATTGGAGTCCCTGTATAACAGATGAAAACTTTGACCAAAATAAAAGATGGGGACCACAAACAAGATCGCAAACACGTGCGAATCAAAATGAAGACTCGGAACCAATTTGACGTCGAGTCTGAATATGACATTTTAGGTTCGGAAAATCTGGTTGGTCTGGAATCTGGCATCTGAATCTGGAACGGACATATGACTCTACACAATACTCTAGGGATGCAAACGGTCGGATACGGATACGGATATAAGTATTACCATATCCTTATCCGTTTTCTAATACGAATACGGATGCGGATACGGATATTGACGGATATTAAAACTATCTTACCATATCCTTAAAAACGGATACGGATGTAAAACGGATACTGGTTGCACACGAGCAATGTTAGAAATACTCTATAGAATTGACTTAAATATATAAGAATTGGATGAAAAACACATGATATTAATTTACTAAATGTGTTTGTATCATAAAAATTATATAAATATGATAAAAGGAGGTAGAGAACTATGTTATATATGGTTAAAAATAAATCTATGGCTATATTTATATATGAAAACGGATATACGGATACGGATACAGATGTTTACGGATATCAAATCGATATCCATATCCGTATCCATTTTAAAACGGATACGGATACGGATGTCAAAATATGTATAAAATGGATACGATGACGGATCAGATACAGATATATCCCTATCCGTTTGCATCCCTACAATACTTCCCCTTTCTCTCATACTTGTCGGAAAACAGTGACGTCAACTAAGCTGGGAGAAGACAATAAAATGGGGAGAAAATATGAATAAGCCGATCACAATTTCTTTTCGGCTTTTCTTCTCATATTTTTTTGAAACATTTTTTAAGCCGTTGCACTTTTTTTACGGCTTTCTTTTTTTGCAATTTTTCTCTGCATATGTTTTTTTGTTCCTTTTTTTAACCATGCCCTAAATATTTTTTTCGTTGGGCCTTTTTCAATTTTTTTGAATGCTGGGCTCCTTTTTTTTGGGTTGAACTGCAGTCGTGCCCCTTTTTTTTAACGTTGGTCGACACACTTGGGGTTCACTCTCTATTTAGGGTTCCTACCTGGGAACCCTCTCTGGAAAGGTCGCTACCTGTGCGTTGGGAAGAACCACACGTCGCCTGGAGATGATGCTCCACCTAGAGCCGCGACGAGTCGACGACATGAGAGATGCTGCCTGCGGGGCCGTCGTCTCAAGTAGGGTGGGAGGAGGGGCTCCTCCTTGGACATGGTGCGCGACCCCAATCCCGATAGTGGTGGGTCTCCATTAGCCGACACTAGGCTCAGCGAGAGGAAGGGAACCACCGACTGCATCTGGAGGGCGATCAAGCATGCCGCCCCTCTTTTTTTTGTTGAAACAACGCATAGGATAGGATTGAATGATATGGATTTATCCTCAAGCGCATCACGGAAGCGTGATCGTCGTATCGGATACGACGCAGAATGGCTAGTCGTACTAGTTGTTCTGTGCAGCGGAATTTAAAATTTTTTCATGTGATGAAACCACATGACCAAGAACGATTCTCGGATCGTATCATCTATAACCACAACAAGTATAAAGGAATACCTCTTGAAGCGTGGTTGATCAAGTCTCTAAGAAAAGAGACCTCCTGTCTCAAGTCCGATCGTCGGAGAGATTGCTTGCGAGCGCGGTGATGAACCGCGTAGTCCTCGCAATCCAATAAGATGATCCAAACACAGTTGCTCCTGATCTCGTCGTACGAGATCGAACGTCTCTTTCGTTAGCGTAGCTCTCCAAGAAGACGGAGAACCGAAGAACGTCGAAGCGGCGACGCGGTGGAGAAAGCGTCGACGAGACTCTCCTCTAGGGTTTGGTGGACGGCCACCAACAAGAGGGAGAGAGGGTTGGCGTGTGAGAAGAAGAGAGAGAGAGTTGCTCCAATATTGCATAGCCCTAGAGAGCATGGTATGCCTCTCTATTTATAGGGTTTTGGGATCCATGGATCTCAATCCATGTGACATATAAAATCAATGGATGAGATTGATTTATGTCCAATCCAATGGTCAAGATTGTTGTTGGTAAAACCAACAAATCATGATCTAATTTAGATTAAAATATATTTGACAAAATCAAATATAAATCAATCCTAGATTAAACCAACAAATAAGGAGAGAATATACATGGAGATTACATCTCCCATGTAAATTCAAGGTGGACGGCCACCCCGTTCCAAATAGGACATGGGTGCCGCCCACTTGATTCTTAATGGAGGCAATCTCATGAGATTTCATGAGATTGCATATCTCCATGGAAATCTCTCATTATTTATTTCCAACAAATTTGTTGTGATATATTCTTCAAAAATAATTCACAATTAATTTTGAGAATATTGCAACCTTACCATTGAAAAATTGTGAATCACATTCACAACCCAAAACAACATATAATTTACATTACCAATTAATTACACACTTAATGGTTTAGTGGTAGTACAGTGTGTCTACCACACAAAAGACCAGGGTTCAAATCCCACTCTTGCAGTGGTTACGTTAGGTAGTCGACGGCCAGCGTAAAAAATAGTCGAATCTTTCAACATGGATTTGAGCAAGAATCCATGTAGCCGACCCTACTTGTAGTGGGAGAAGGCTTAGTACATTTATCAATTAATTACACAATGTGTATCCAATACACATAATAATTAATCAACAAATATAAATTATAACTAGCTCTCTCTAATACATTATAAATCACATTCATAATATATTATGAATAATTGGATATCTCAATCCACATTATTCTAATCCATAATAATTAAATCACATTAATTATATTGGATAATTTCTACACACATCAAGATGATTAAATCACATTTAATCATTGTTTCTTCATTGCTTAGATCTATGGAATTATTCTTGAACCCTTCAAGAATAATGCGATTTCTCCGGAGATACTTGGAGATAAGGACTTGGCGATTGTATTGTTCCACGTATAGTGACTTGGATGTTGAGATCATATCTCAAATCCAGATCCCATGGACCTCCCACAGATGCTTGATCAAATCAAGACCGTAGACCTAATCTTCTCATCGCATCTGAGTCTCATTCAGATCAATGTCCAGTACATGGACTAAGATTAGGTTACTTCTCTAATGAGTGGAGTCACTAAAATCCAAACCTGTTTCATCACTCCCTCGGAATGGAAGCGTCATGGTTATACAATCGTTTATGATCACATCACCCTCAGGTATTCCCAATACCTGTACATCCTGCATACTGGAAGACCTATGATCATTCTGAAGATAAAGATCACTTTTACACTGTCATCTTCAGGGTTTGATCATTAAGTTTCTCAATCTTGGTCACTGGGAATTGGTATAGATCACATGCTTTCCCAAAGCATATATCATACCTTCAAATTCATGTCATGCTTCTAAAGCATGAGGACCATGCATGTAATTTGATCAGTCCCAATACCTCATGAGTGAGCTCATGTCTCCCGGTTCATAAGTGAAACTGTATGATCCGTTTGAGAGATCGTATTACTCATATGTCCTTACATGCACACCAGCTCGCCGGTGTATAGACCTTGGTTAGGTCATCAACCTATTGGTCTGCCGAATGTATATATATGTTGTGACAGCATTCAACATAGGTCTTTGGTTATCTCGATCTCGTTAAGTCAACTCATTGACTCAACTAATCTGACACCTCCGAATCACTATTCCCATGCAGAGGACCTGCATCAAGAGGTCAGTCAGATATCAGCCATTTGAGAAAGGATTGCCATCTCCTACTCAGGCTGGAGATCATCACTTAACAATCATGTGACGATGCTTGATGCGTCCTCTATCTAACTCCTTAGATATTCATCCAAGCATCAGCCTCTATGATTCATTCAATGAATCAACAGTTGTATGATCATCAAGTTGGACATGGTACATAACCCTTATTAGTACAGAGGGACCTTATAGTGCATTCATTCATTCAATCTCAGAAAGGGAGTGAAAAATAATCAATAACTTTCATTGATAATTTATTTATTACAATAACATTTATTGTAGGAATGGTTCGCCCGGGGCTCACATTGCTAACAAGGATGAGGTGCGTCTTCAAGGTGGAGGAAGGTGGAAGGGGTCGCGCTTGGAGGAAGGCATAAGGGGATGCGCCAACCCCCTTTTTTGTAAGAACTGCGACCTTCTGCCTGCAGATCGGATGGAAAAGGAGAGGACGATGCCGAAACTCGCTGGGATCGCCTGGAGAAGACCTCACACGAGAATATTGTGCCCGAGTATTGCATCACCGCAAGCTGCGATCTGGAGATGCACGCCTGGAGAGGCGCATGGGCTTCGATCTGTGCCGTCGCAATCTTGCTGCACTTGGGGATGAAGCCCTCACGTGTAAAAACTTTGGCCCCAAAAATAGGGTTTCATACCCTAGAACTTGATCTTGAATGAACAACAAATCTTTAAAATAATCTTCATAACCAGTACAATCTAATCTCGAAGAAATAAAGAACATGAAAACCTCGAGAATTGAACCCGCGCTGATATCATGTTATAAAATATAATGCGGAAGCGTATTAGAGAATTAAAGAATAAAATATGAAGAAGATGGGGATTTTAACGTGGAACCCTACTCCCTAAGGAGAGGGATGAAACCACAGGAGAACGCTTCAAAGGGTTGATGTATGCATTGCACTTATTCTCTGGATACATGGGGTGAGGGGCTTCTTATATATCCCTCACTGAGTCTCCACATCTCACAACTAGTAGATGTGGGACTAAACAACCAGATGTGGTAAATAGATCTTGGAAGGATCTATTTACCCATCTTACATGATAATGACACATGCTCTAACATTAAGTGAATATACAATAAGAGATATTGACTAGTGAAGCTAGTAACAAGAGCATACCCGAGATTAGGTGGCCCATGGCATTCTTGTTTTTTCTTTCTTTTCGCACTGGAACTCATTCTAGATGCCTTCCCATTTAATTGACAACCGCTTGCTTTGGAGTAAACCTAGAATGCTACTCTCATTCTTCGTTCCATGATTGAGAGAGAAATTGCAAGCAATTCTTAGGGAAAAAAATGAGAATATGCCTTTATGATATATTTGTTCTTTGTTCTATGAACGAGATTGAAATTCCAAGCAACTTTTTAAAAAAAAAGAAATTATTGACGTGCATGTCCTTTTGGGGAATAAAAAATGATAGTACATGTTTTCTCTCATTATACCGGTTTTTCCTTATTCTTGGAACAACTATACCCCCTCATTATTTTACAACTATTCATGGAATAACTATACCATTTCATAAGTATTAATTATTATTTATTTCTTGTTCACACTATCTATACTATGATAATTACCATTTATTCTACAATAACTATAACTTACTCCATATTCTCAAGAAGAACGCGAATAATTCGTCCTTGTTTCTTCTTTATGCCATCAACACAAAAGAACGAGAATAAGAAATAAGTTCACTTACTTTTTTTATCTCACCTCCTATTTCCCGTTTATGCAAACTCACAGATCTACACACATACAGCTTCAAAATCCGTGAAAGTTGGAAATGGAGTCTTAGGGTGTAGTCCAGGGATTTGGGTTCTATCCTTAGGGATGCGTCCTCACCCACTATGTCTATAGTTTAGTACCTGTGAGAAATGAGGGGATTAGTCTCCCGTAGTACAATGTAGACTTTATTCCAAGTTAATTAAGTCAACTTGCTTAACAATCCCGTTTTTACGCTTTCCGTATCACTAGATAATTAATGTGAGCTAAAAAAAGAATTGCCTAACATTCAATCCCTTTTCCTTTTTGATCCTAAGTTATAAGGTCAATAGGAAGGAATCGAGAAAAGCCGAATGCAAGCGAAAATCAATGATGAATGCTCAAGTAAAGGAATACTTACAGTGATTCCCAACACTCTCCATGTATTGTGCAAGACTTATTGAAATTTACACTAGATGTATGCAAATCGATAAAACCGCACCTAAATCACGAGTTCTATTAGAGATGAAGAGTATGAGTTGAATTTGGATCTATAGAACTATTTAAAGTGCGTCTATTAGGTGAATCTTTTTGAGATGTGTGACCTAGAATTACGAGGGTGCAAGATATGACCTAATAGGAGCTCTAAGAGTCGTGTGCCTATACTTAATTTTGGTCGCTCAAGCCAAGCCCCACTATTGGTCAAGAGTGAAATAGTTCTTGACACACCACAAAATTAGAGTTAAATGTCTCTTGTTTACACATGCGAGCTCCCAATCGAAAGCCGCTAGAACTTAGCTACTTAGTTATCACAATTATTACACAAATAATGGGCCAAATTAAAGTAAACTAGCTAGCTACTCTCTCTCTCTCAACTAAAGCAGCTTGATGTGAACTCCTCTCAGCTCGAGCTCCAAGCTCGTCGCCATCGAACTTGCACGGCTCCGTGTCCATTCCACAACTATATATGATTAGATGTAGTTTAAGAGAGATATCAAGCTAATAATAAGACAAAACAACACATTACAAGTCAACTAAACAAGATAGAGTCAACAAAACAAAGAGTTGACCTATATATAACTAATCATCACAAAATTAAATATTCAGACCTAATTAAATATCCTAATGATGGCATTTCCCCGATAATGGCGCCATCTGATCTAACATCTTTCGGCTATGTTAGTTATGTCTCGTTGTAATACGAACCTATGACGATTTGATCAAAATCTCGATAATGATATCTCCGTGAAGAGATCGAGACTTAAATTTATAACCTGGATAAGTCCAGGGTTGATCACAGGGACATGAGTAATTAAGCGATCTAATCAGGCTTAAATAATAGGTTAAGTGAAATGCAAGTCTATCTAGGTCAAGGAGACAAAACATATGAATGCGTGGTATTTTTGCGGTTTATATATGCAAATCAATTTATTTAGATGCTACAAAATGCTGACGTAATACACAATAATGCAATAGCACAACTATGCTCCCATATTAATTCACAAGCATGAACATTAATTAGGCGAAATATGGTCCAAAATAAAGCTCCATTCACTAATCCTATCCTACTTGATGATAATCATAGTTCACTTGATGATAACTAAGCAATTAATCAAGTTAAAATGATATGAATCAGTAGACCAATCTTTTAATTCAATGCTACAAATGTGTAGTAAATAATGATTCAAGTATCATAGGAATTATGACTAAAATGAATGAATGACACTAAATCAAGATGAATGAAACAACAAACTCCTCTAATTTTTGATTTGAGAGATACATGTCACATCAGAGTAACAATTACGTCATATTAAAGAGTATCAATGGAGCTTTAAAACAAATCCAATTTCACATGAATTAGATTAAGGATGAGAAAGTTATTCAAGTTTAATTCAAGGGGCATAAATGCAAATTAAACACAAGAAATAAATCACAAAACTTCCCACATAAATCCAACAAGGACTAATATGAAATTAAATAAAGTTGGCTAAGTTTTTATACAAAATACCACGAACACAAGGGCTTATCTATAAATTCTAGAAGCCAGTGGGGTATGCCTACAAAAGTCCCATCATACACATGTGAGGGTTGTGCGCTCCTAGGTCCAGAGCGAGGCTTGGGTGGTCGTCTCAGCTTGGGGCACATGGAGGCTTCTGGTGCTTCGCCCGAAACACGGGGGCTTCAAAGCACAGAGGCTCGGGGACGGCTCGACTTTGGTTGTAGACCGTAGGATCGGGAGAACAAACATTGTCTATAGCCTGAGGATGTCTCCTCTGGACCATAGGATCAATTCAGAATGATTTGATCCAACGGTAACTATAAGATGGGGTCTTCTTCCTCCTCTGCAGGCAACGGCGATGGAGCGGATCTCCTACGAACTCACGACTCCTCGCTCCTCTATGTTAGGTAAAGGTCGACGAAGATATATGTATGCTCGGCGGAGATGATGGCGAGTCGGAGAGGTGCTGGAAATGTCTGGAACTACTGGTCGAGGTAACTACGTTGGAGGCAGATGAGATAAACAAAGCTCCTCCCAAACTCCAACCATTCAAAGAATTGGAGGATCCACACTCATTAGCCTAATAGCCAAAGCAAGAGCCATGGTATGTGGCGTGTTCTGGGGATGAATGAGGGCTTAATCGAGTGAAGAGAACAAAACCCTAAGTGAGTGTTCCCTCTTACAGAAGGAAGAATGGGATCGATGCTGAGGAGATGATCCGGAAGAGGAATTGTGAACTGAAACCATGCTCGGCTGACTTGGCGAAGGTGATGGTCGGTTCATTTGACAATCATGGTGAATGTGTGTACGTAGAAATATAGGAGAAACACGAAGGGTGTGGAACTGAGACTCACCTGGAGGATGAAGAAGCGCGTTGGGGATGCATCTGAGCATGCAATCGAAGCTCGAGGTCTTTGTGGGTCCGTCGCTTGATGCACTTGGCAAATATGCAAGGCTCGAGAAACCGTCAGATGGGTTGTGACATGGTTAGCTCATCTTGGATCTTGTCGGAGGTTGGCCTCCTTCATCGCTCTTATTTTCACCCTATCACTATTACTGAAGGGGAAACAAGGCTTAGAGGAAACTCTTGTAAAGGGTGGATAGGTTGGAATGGAGATTGGAGAGGGCTTTTCTTTGGGTGACATGCAATTGAAATAGGTAGTTTCAACCCCTGTAGTTACCACACGCAAGGATGATGACATAAGTAGAGGTTATGGCGAGAGATCGGGTTGAAGGGGCTTTCATTTGGCACCGGATTTGGGAGGAGACGACACCTAGAGCGACTGAGATAATTAGGTGAAGATCAGCCTACGAAGGGACGACACCCCTGGAGACTCAACCTTTGGAGGTTGAAGATGGAGAACGACCATTGGATCACAGTCCAATGATGGGCGTAGGTAAATGCATAGGATCTGCTTGATCAGATGCGATCAACAAAGGGGCAGAACTGAT
The DNA here is from genome assembly GCA_037367405.1 of Ottelia alismoides. NCBI lineage: Eukaryota > Viridiplantae > Streptophyta > Magnoliopsida > Alismatales > Hydrocharitaceae > Ottelia > Ottelia alismoides. The sequence continues at coordinate 711,020 of JAZKJV010000623.1, forward strand.
GGAACCTAGACTGTTTGATCAAGATATCTGATGGCTCAGAAAGGGAGCAAGGGCTATTAAAGAGCCAGTTACTGGCTTCACTAGAGTGAGCCACATGTTTCGATCAGAAGAAGAGAAAATAGAAAATAAATGTAAAATCAAAATAAAATAATAAATGAAGTCAAATGCATAAGTATGCACCATAAAAGTTGTGTATTTTTTTAAGATATGCAACTTTCATGTAGAACTCAAAATCAAAATACATCATATATATATACTTTATATTTTTGTAAGTATTTTTAAAGGAATAATAATACCTCTTTTGTTTATTTTAATATTTTTGTATTTTTAAATAGTAAATAATATGTAATATATCATAACCATACACTAAATTTTTATTGAATTTGTAATAATAAGAAAAACGCAGAAAATAAAGAGAACGTTAAAAAAATATATACAATGATTCGATATTTTATTTATGAACAATAATCAGCCTTAATTATTTATAAGCCTTAATTATTTACAAGGTGTTCAAAGTTAATTCTAATTAATTAGTTGTTAGATTAAATGAATAATTTAAGATAGAGGGCTAAATAACGTGAATAAAGATGATGAATATAGGATTCATCAAAGTTACATCTCTTAAAGAACATCTAGATCGCTTAAATACATTGTCGGTGGATTTAAGAAACGTAGATGTTAAGATTAAAGATGAGAATGCTGCCTTAATTTTGTTGGTTTCTCTTCCATTATCGTATGAGAATTTTGTTCAATCATTTATTGTGGGAAGAGAATCAATAACCCTAGTGGAAGTTCACGCGAGCCTGTATACTCGTGAACATCGACATGTGGCTATCAAGAAGCATGACTCTAATGCTGCAGGTTTGATTATGACTCATAAAAAGAGTTATGCCGGTTTTCACTACGGGAAGAAGGGAAAGCATAAGTCTAAGTCGAAGAATCACAATGCTAAGGACATCTGCAATTAGTACAAGGAATCTAGACATTAGTAGGACTATCCGAAGGAGAAAGGGATAGCCACGATTGCTGCCATGGCTTAGGGAGACACAGATTCCGAAGATGCTCTGGTTCTCATCGTCACAGATCAGAAGGCAATAGATAGCACATGGATTCTTGATTCAGGTTGTTCTTACCGTATGACCCCCAATGAAGATTGGTTCTACATGTATGAGAATAAAAATGGCGGAAAAGTCGTCATGAGGAATGATGCAACATGCAAGATTTTAGGGATTGGCTCTGTGAAGCTCAAGATGCGTGATGGAGTTGTGAGGACGGTAACAGAAGTGCACCATGTTACTAATTCGAGGAAGAACCTGATATCCCTTGGAGTCTTGGACTCTAAAGGATATAGGTACAACACTGAAGGTGGAGTCATGCAGGTTGCCAAAGGCGGGGTGGTTGTTATCAAGGGCAAGAAGCAGAAGACCCTATACGTCATGTAGGGGTCTACAACTATGAGTTATGTTGTAGTGGCGTCTCAAGCCATGAGATCAGGGACATAATAATGGCGTATGCGGTTGGGACACATGAGTCAGATGTGGATGAATATCCTCAGTCAGAAGGGTCTCATTTTGGATCTCAAGGGATCCAAGCTAGAATCCTATGAGCATTGCGTGTTCGGAAAACAACACATGAAGCAACTCAATAAAGCTATCCACTGGACGAAGGAGACGTTCGATTACATCCATGTTGATTGTTGGATCCTTTCACGGATCCCACCTTTGGGAGGTGCTAGGTATTTTCGTTCTATTATTGGCAATTACTCTAGGATGGTCTGTGTGTGTACATGATGGAGCACAAGATCAATGCATTTTAGACCTTAAAGCAATGGAGGATCTTGGTGGAGAGCCAGACTTATAAGAAGGTGAAGCGTCTTCGTACAGATAACATGATGGAGTCAAAGTTTAATGAGTTCTGCAAGGAGGGGGATATTGCGAGGCACCTCATTGTCAGAGACATGCCACAACAGAACAAAGTTGCAGAACGGAATAACGTGACGCTTCTGGAGAGAGCAAGGTGCATGCTCTCTAATGTCGGGCTTTGTAGAGTGTTCTGGGTTGAAGCCGATTAATACAACTTGTTACTTGGTGAATCGGAGTCTCGCATCTGCTATTGATTGCAAAACACCCATGGAAGTATGGTATGGTAATCATTATGATTATTCAATTTTATGAGTCTTTGATTGTGCTACCTATTATCATGTTAGTGAAGGAAAGTTAAAACCAAGGGTAAAGTAGGGGATGTTTATGAGCCTTAAAAAAAGTAGGGGATGTTTACATGCTATGGTGCATTAGTAAAGGGGTACAAAATCTGGCCTCCTTCTGAGCATATATTTATTATTAGTAGGAATGCTATATTTGATGAGAATTCCATATTTCACTTAGTAGCGAGTCTATTGGTGGAGTGACATGTGATGATGTCATGAACATGTAGAGTTTGAATTGACACTAAGCAGTGATCACGCTGTTGATCACACCACTCCTAATTAGGCTGTTGCTGATCAGCCTGAAGCTGAGCAACTAAGTGTTGCTACTGATTGACCCCGTAGGGAGATACATCTGTCGCAGAGATATTGATTTGAAGACGTAGTTGTATTTGCACTACAAACAGTAGAGGAGACAAAGTCTCCAGAGCCCTTCACTTACAGGGAGGCGATAGCTGGGGCAAAATCTGGGCAGTGGATTGTTGTTATGGGCGAGGAGATTGAGTCTCTTCACAAGAATCATGCATGAGAGCTTGTCAAGTTACCAACGGGGAGGAAGGTCATTGGATTTAAATGTGTTTTCAAGAAAAAGACAAGAATCTTAAGCAGTGAAGGCATTAGATACAAGGCACGTCTAGTTGTATAGAATAACAATCAGAAGGAAGGTGTGGAGTTCAATGAGATATTCTCTCTCGTTGTAAGATATACATCCACCAGGGTGTTACTGGCTCTTGTAGCACATGGAAACTTAGAGCTGGAACAGTTAGAAGTGGTGACAACTTTCTTACATGTCGAACTCGAAGAAGATATTCTTATGAGCCAGCCAGAGAGATATTCGCATCTCAGGGCAAGAAAGACCATGTGCGCAGATTGAAGAAGTCCTTTTATAGGCTTAAGAAGTCTTCCAAGCAGCGAGCAAGAAGTTTGGCAGTTTTGTGATCGATCATGGGTTCAATAAGAGCTCATGTGATTGTTGTGTTTACCACAACAAGGTTGAGTGCGTCTCTTTCATCTATCCATTATTGTACGTCGACAACATGTTGATTGTTGTCAAGAAGAAGAGTACCATTGATGGTCTGAAGAAGCTTCTTAATTCAAAGTTTGACATGAAACAACAAGGTTGAGTGCGTCTCTTTCATCTATCCATTATTGTACGTCGACGACATGGTGATTGTTGTCAAGAAGAAGAGTACCATTGATGGTCTGAAGAAGCTCCTTAATTCAGAGTTTGACACGAAGGACCTTAGTGCAGTGAAGAAGATATTAGGGATGACCATCGTTAGAGATAGGACAGAAGGGGAGTTTTCTTATCTCAGAAGAATTACATTGAGAAAGTTCTAATGAGATTTGAGATGTCTACAACCAAGCCTTTAGGTACTCCATCCACTGCGAATATTCATCTATCAGTTTCTTTCGCACCTTAATTAGACGCAGGGAAGGAACACATGCCAGGTGTTCCCTATGCCAGTGTAGTTGGAAGTCTTATGCATGTCATAGTATGCACAAGACCAGACATCGCTCATGCTGTGAGCATTAGCAGATTCATGGGAAACCTAGGGAAGGAGCATTGGTCGACAATCAAGGGTTTTTCCTCTATCTGAGAGAAACATCAAACATTGGCCTCATTTACAGAAGTGATTCGGAGTGTTTGGTTGCTGGATATTCAGATTCGAACTACGCTGCAGATGTCGATAGGAGGAGATCAATAATAGGCTACATCTTCACTTTGGGAAATTCGGTCATCAGTTGGAAGGCTACTTTATTGCCATATGTTACGTTGTCTACTACAGAGGCAAAGTACATGACTTTTACAGAGGGTGCAAAGGAATGCATCTGACTAAAGGGCTTAATTGGAGATCTCGGTCTTTAATAGGATCATGCTATAGTATATTGTGACAGTCTCAGTGCATTATGCTTAGCCAAGGATCAGATGCATCATGAGAGGATCAAACACATAGATAGCAGATGTCACTTCATTCGTTCTGAGAAGAGGATCAAGATGAAGGTTGGCACAACAGATAATCCAATTAATATGTTCACAAAGGCAATTCTTGGAAGTAAGTTCAAATACTATTTGGACTTGCTCAATGTCGACAGTTGGCAGTAACCCCAAGGAGGGACTGGTGGCGGTACGATGAATCTTGATGTTCTTCAGAGGATTCAATTCAAGGTGGAGATTGTTGATATGCCCTGACTCCTAACCATCTGACACAGATTGAAGAACAACACATGTACCGCCTCCTGCCGTACCATACCCCAATAAGACGGGGGTCTTGTCGGGGGGGGGGGGGGGGATTCGGGGGAGAGCAGGTGCACTCCCCCCTGTGAGGGCGTGGGGTTAATGCCTCCGGTGATTTTTTTACTAGTGTTTCTATTTGTATTCATGTATATGAATCTGTTTGTTTTAGGGATCCGTCTGAACGGGAGTAGTATATAAACTCCCTAGGGTTAGGGTTCTCTGTATCCTTTGTGCTTTTCTTCTTTCTCCACAGTAAACCGATCGCTGTCGTTCAAGGACGTAGCCCAGTTCCACGTGAGCCTTGTAAATCTGTGCATCTCCATGCTTGCTTGATTGATCTCATTTGTGCGTACATCCGTGATTCACAAACACCGGAGATCTTTGTTCTTCCCCTTCACCCACTCTTCTGTTTATTCTCCATTACGGAACAAATATCACTGCCATGCATTTGGAGCTTCACCCTCTTTATGCCATGTGTGGAGCAGATCCAAATAGGAGGGGTTGCAATGGCTTTCTGATCAAACACCCCAGAATCTCCTCTGTTTGCTTCAAATAGGAGGAATTACAACAGCTTTCTGATCAAGCACCCCCAATTTTTCTCCTTTGATCCAAATAAGTGGGTTACAACATCTTTCGATCAAGCACCACCAAATCTCCTCAGTTTGATCGTTGGGAAGCCATTCAGCCTCCTTTGATTTACACCTTCGTCGCCGATCAATTCCATTCGTGCAACATATGGCCAACAGGTGCATCAGCTTCTCCGGTCTGCAGTGGTGCATCACAGCCATAGCAGCCATGGAAGGACATATCGATATCGGTATCGGTACCATGTCGATACCGATATATTGCCGATATATCGACCCATATCGCCAACATCAGACCGAGATTGTGCATTTTTGGCCTATCGATACTCGATATCGACCATATCGACGATATATCGGTGACCTTTCGATACCGATATATCGTCGATATATCGCCGATATATCAGGATACGGCCTTCCATGATAGCAGCACACAATGGCGGATGAGGTGGCTACCTTGGGCAGCTTCTTCTTGTTGCTGTCTTTCTTGTTCCAGCGGAGCATTTAAGGATTTGGGATTTAGTTTAAATGGGCATTTTCGTCCGTCCAGCAAAAAAGTTAACCTTCGTCACATAGTTCCCTTAGCTAAATACCATATTGTGACCAAAACAAGACATTTGGTACTGCATTGATACTTTTACCACTTTAGGTTTGACATTGAAATTGGGTGTATATAGTTCAGGGATTTTTACGTAATTTACTCTTTCCGATTAAGTTCATGTGCAAACACCTGCTAAGTTGGAATTTGTTTTACAAATGAGATCAATGGGATTGGGAAGTAAGAACCAACAGTCACACAGAGGAAAACTTCCAGATTGAGGTTTCCACTGTGTAAATATACAGTTATAAATAAACTGTACACTTTCGTCCTCTAGTTGAGTGTGAAGCATGGGCCTTGTTAATCTGAATAGATTACTGACTTGCAATTTTCTTGCTGTTGTTTCCCTAGACGTACATGGACTCTGAAATAAGGGCGATAATGGCACAATACATGCCTCTGGAAAGCCAAGCAGACATCCCTAATCATGTTAGAGATGATAACCACGCTTGAATCACATACCTTGGTTAGTTTGCCGCAAGAACAAGCTGCTCCTATAATAATCTTCTTTTCCCGGCAATGAAGGCTTTTTGGAATTACTGGAGAACCAAAGAGGTGCTAACAATGGGGCTGTGACGTTTCTTTAACAGACATTGGAGATTTTACCTGGTTAGTAAAGCAATTTTGCAGTTTCTGTTCTTTAAAATCTAATGTGTATTATGGAGAATCAAACCCCATTGTCAAGATGTAAATGATTGCTGCATAGAATTCCCCTAACCGGGGTTAGTGAAACTACCATCAACTATTTTAATGTATTACAAATTTCACATCTTTTATAGACAGGTTTTAGTACGAGCTTAACCCTATTCCTGCTTATCTTTTTTCTAAATATTTATTCTTTATGAGCAGATTTTGTTATATGTTAATTCTTGTTGTGCTTATAAACTTGGGCTTCATTCCTTTTGAAATGCTGAGTTATTTGGAACCACTTTATATACCCTTGATTTTACCTGAACTGATCGGAATCAGTCTTTGGCAATCATGCCGTTCAACTTGTCCAAGCTGATTGATTGGTGGCATGTTTGTGTATTTTTGTGAATCATGCTAATTAAGGAGCTATATTTTAGCTGTGTAAACATGCGGATGCATTGCTTCATTTGCTTGACTTGCTTGATATCTGAAATAGTTGAATATGGGTGTCGACTACATGGGCTTTGCATTGGGGATGCTGCTATGTTGCATTTTTAGTCAGCGATAGCAACAGCTGCTGCAGCTCGGCTATGGAGGTGCTTCAGTGGCAACAACATGAGAGGAGCTGTGATGCTTATCAGCTCTTTGGAATCCGGGAAAGCGAAGAGAGGAAAAGCTAGAGTTAAGGTTACAATAGAGAACCGTCTCTCATATAAAATACTAACAGTACCATTGATGGGATATACGATGAAATCTCTGGACAGTAAAATAATTTTGATGAAATACTTGAATCAATGATTGGAAAATAATTAAAAAGAGTGGTTGGTGAGATTAGTCAAATGGTTTTATCGGTGTTCAAAATGATTGATACGAGTTTGGTTCCACAGTCATGAGTACAATAGCTTGATTTGGTGTGGTAACTATTGGGAAAAAACTTTCCTACTATTGCGAAAGTGTAACGAATCATGCACCTTGATGGATTAACAAATTCAAGTGCAACAAACACAATTAGCAACGAAATCAATTACGAGCACAAGCAATCACAACCACAATAAACACTGGATATTTTAATGTGGAAATCCTTAAAGCGACAAGGGAGAAATAACCTCAGGGCTTATTCAACCCAATCAAACTTCTCTATTGTACTTAATGATAAAGGTAATGCTCTCTTTTAGGCTATTTAGAGCCAACCCATCTCCCAATGGTGTGTCAACAAGTGCCACCACCAACACAAGTAGAATGAGGAGATAATGGAGAAATGCCATGAAGATATGTTGCCCTAGCAAGACCTTCAATTGTTCTCTTATTCGATGCTTCCACAATGCGATCTCCGACAACAAACCATTGCTTGATCTGAGGAGAATGAAGGAGAAGAATGGAAGGAAAGGTGTTGCCTAGTTCTTATAGATTCAATGTAGGGAAGATGGACTATTGGAGTCCAACTGATGGTTGAGTTCCCACATGGAAGGGAACTCACCATCCGAGCTCTCATCATCTGCAAGGAGAAGTCCGCTCCCAATCCAGCAATGGATCGACAATGTTCAAACTTTCCAATGGAAATAGCTTAATCATCATGTCTAAACTATTGTCATTTGTGTGGATCTCGTCAAGAACAAGTTGCTTCTGTTCTAAGACATTTCATATCCAATGACACCTTACATCGATATACTTCGACCTTGCATGGAATGCAGAGTTCTTGTCAAGGTGAATGACACTCTGGCTGTCACAGTAGAACACATACTTTTCTTGACCAAAACCAAGTTCCAGCATGAACTTCATCCACAACAACTTCTTGCAAGCCTCTATAACTGCAATGAATTCGAACTCTATAGTATGTAAAGCTGCATAAATTTGAAATTGAGATTGCCAAGAGACCACAACACCTACCAATGACATCAAATAACCTGATATGAACCTTCTCTCATCAATGTTGCTTTCCATGTTTGAGTCCATGTATCCAAAGAGAATATGTTTCTCTACTCCAAAACAAAGGGATTAGCTGCTACTACCTCGAAGGTAATGTCAGGTCTCGTATAAACCATGACATACATAAGGCGACATGCAGCTAATGCAATTTATTCTTGGGCTATGCTTAGAGATTAACTTGAAATGTGCTCCAAGAAAGGTGCTTGATGGCTTTGTCTTCTCCATGTGAAATCTCTAAAGTACCTTCTCGATGTACTTCTCTTGTGAAAGCCACAACCTCCTTGCCTTCCGATCACATGTGGTCTTCATGTTCAAAAAATGACTTGTATGTCTCAAGTCCTTCATATAAAAGGACTTGCTCAACTCCTTTTCCAAACAAGAAATTCTTGCATCATTGCTGTTAACAATCAACATGTCATCTACATAGAGAAACAAAATGATGAAGTCATCACATGAGAAATTCTTCATGAAAACACAATCGTCTGAAGTAGTCTTGGAGTAGCCATGCTCCCCCATATATGACTCAAACTTCTTGTACCACTGTTTGAGCGCTTGCTCAAGCCATATAGGTTTTTCTTCAACTTGCAAATTTGGTCTTCCTTGCCTTTGACCGCATAATATTCAGGAACCTTCAGGTTGCGATATGTAAATTTCCTCCTCAAGGTCACCATGGAGGAAAGTTATCTTCACATCCATCTATTCATCCTCAAGTCAAGACTGGATTCCAAGCTAAGAACCACTTGTATGGAAGATATCTTCACCATAGAAAAGATCTTCTCGAAGTCAACTCCATTTTTGGTTGAAACCTTCTACAACAAACCTGGCTTTAATCTTGGGTTTGAAGAGCATTCGTCATGTTTTACTATGAAAATCCACTTGTTCCTCAATGCTTTCTTACCTTTGGCAACTTGACACAAAAAAAATTCATGCTCATCGCAATCTGGCAATAAGATGTACTCATGTGCTGAGTATATAGTGGAGGGTCGCCTCTCCCTCACAAATCTCTACTGTGGGGGAGCATAAGAAGAAGAGCTCTCATCATCCTGCCCACCACCACCATCATCATCTGCACCATCATTAAGATTAGAGAATTCTAGCACATCTTCTTCTTCTCTTGCATCTATTACCTGTCAATATCATCGTTTGCTACTACAAGTAGAGCACTCTGCAAAGGGATTGTGCGCACATCATCTGGTTGGTAGCTGCTTGAGGGAGAATTATTTGCATCCTTCTGGATGTCCTCAATGGTTTGATCTTCAGAGAATACCACGTCCCTGCAGTTCTCAGCAGAATCACAACCTCTAACCAAGTTCATCTTGGCCATAACCCAAGAAGATGCATTGTTTCATTTTTACATCCAACTTAGAAATTTCATCCTTAGGAACATGTACAAATACCCAGCATTCAAAGATGTACAAATGATTGTACGAAACATCCTTTCCATGTCAAACCATATCAGGAACATCACCATCTAAATGTACATGTAGAGATATATTATTAATATGAACTACAGTAGAGTGCTTTACATCAAAATGAGTTAGGCAACTTACCTGAGATAGGAGATATCCGACTCTCTCCATGAGGGTACTATTCTTTTTTTCTGTAGAGGTATATATATTTATGTTTCTGCACTATTTTCTCAATTTACTTTATTTCCGTCTATCTTATGTAATTTACCTATAGATCTCTTCTCTATATAAGAGAGCCCTAGGGGTCCATGGAATAAAATCAATTCTCATTAATTTTTTCCAACATGGTATCAGAGCGGCGATCCTAGACCGGAGCCTTAGTATCCCATCTTCTAAAACCCTAGCCTACACCCCCGCCCCCTCCTTTCCCTCTCTCGGCTGCCTCCGCCACTGTTGGCCGCCTGCCGCAGCCACCTGCGGCCCGCCACCGCCAACCGCAGCTGCCTACAGGCCCTGCTGCCATCTCCAGCAACCGCCACCGTGCTACCAACGGCTGTCATGCCATTGTCGACTGCAACCATCGCCTTCGTTGGCATCACTACACCCTAAGGTGCCTCCTGCCGCTCCCTAGGGTTTCAAAGGAGTGATATGGTGGTCACTCACGATCTGTTTTTTGAAGTTTTTGGGTGATTCCATATCTGAATATCATCCATTTCTTGTTAAGACACATTATGCGATGAGGGGAAGGGTGTACTTAGTTTTTAAATACAACCACTTCTCTCCGTGCCTGTTTAGACGAACTTCTGTGGTCTATAAGCCCCAGTTTCTTGATCTGGAAACATGCCATAAAGTAAGATTGAGATCTCCGCCACTAGCGCTTTTTGACATCCAACACCAATATTCAAGAAGGATGGGACGAAGTATGAACTATGGGCCATGCAGTTCATGAGCCCAATGCAGTCTGCGGGTAAGAAGCACATTCATTCCAAGGAGGACTCGACTGGCAAGATTAGGGTGAATGCTTCGTGGGAGGTTGACGATGCTTATGCTCATATATGGTTCTCTAGTACTCTCACAGTTGAGATCATCAATGATGTTTTGCATCATCCCATTGCTAAGACGATGTAGGACATTCTAGCTGCTACATATTCTCATGAGAGGAATGAGATCAAGATCCTTCAATTACAACATGATATCTTCATGGTCAAACTGAATAGCCATCCTCTTTACTCTTTATATACCTCTCTTAAGGGCATGTTCGAGAAGATCCATATCTTTATACCACTTGCAACCCCTCTGAGCAGCAATAGTCATGGTTGGTGTGTTTCTTGCAACCCTTGATCCGGAGAATGATGATGCTCGCTCATAGATACTTGTGGATGCTACCATTCCTCAAATGGAGGAGGCATATCACATGCTCAACAAAATTATTATTCCTTCCTGTTAGAATAATTCGTTGTTTATTCCATAGAGCCCTCGGGTCTCTTATATAGGGAGAGAGCCCTTGGGTAAATTACATGAGAGGTACATAAAGAAACGAAAATAACAAATAACATTAACGACAAACAACTATCTCTACACTCCCCCTCAAGATGGAGCATAGATATCTATCATGCTCAGCTTGGAAGAACATCTCTGGAAAGGTCCTCTGAGCAATGGCTTTGTGAATATATCTGCTGTCTGGTCCTCGGAGCTGACGTGAGACGTGGAGATGAAGCCCTTCTGAATCATGTCTCTAGTGTAATGGCAGTCCACCTCTATGTGTTTTGTTCTCTCATGGAAGGCTGGATTGTTGGCAATGAATAACGCAGCCTGATTGTCGCATTACAGGTTCATCGGCAACGGAACTTCAACATTCAGATCTTCTAGGACTGCTTTAAACCCACATCATTTCAGTGCTTGCCTGTGCCATGGCTCTGTACTCGGATTCAGCACTGGATCTCGCCACAACAGTCTGCTTCTTGCTTTTCCAGGAGACTAAGGAGCTTCCTATGAAGATGGCAAACCCAGAAGTAGACTTACGATCCCTTGGACATCCTGCATAATCCGCATCCGCACAAGCTGAAATAGCCAAATCCGTGTCTTTCTTGAACAGCAACCCTGTGCCTGGTGAAGACTTCAGATATCTCAATATCATGTACAATGCATCCATATGTACTTGCCTTGGCTGCTCCACAAATTGACTCACCCGGTTTACTGCAAGTGCAATATCCGGTCGAGTTATAGTGATGTATAATAGCTTGCCCACCATTTCTCTGTACCTTCTCTTGTCCACCTCCTCAGTGTCATCATCGTACAGCTTCATACTCGGATCCATCGGTGTACTTGAAGGTCTGCATTCCGTCATTCCTGTTTCAGCCAGCAAATCTGTGACATATTTTCTTTGAGTCATCACCATTCCTTGTGCATTTCGTGCAAATTCTATCCCCAGAAAATACCGTATAGTGCCTAGATCCTTTGTGATAAACTGACTGCCCAACATAGACTTGGTTATCTCAACCCCTTGTGCATCATCTCCAGTAACCAATATGTCATCAACATATACCATAACAACAATGGTACCTCTAGGAGTCTTCCGGACAAACAGTGAGTGATCCGCATTTGATCTCCTGAAACCTTGTTGTTCAATAAGCTGGGAGAGCTTCTGGAACCATGCACGAGGACTCTGCTTAAGGCCATAAATAGCCTTATGAAGTCTACATACCTTCTGAGTCTCCCCCTCAGCAGCAAACCCTGGTGGCTGCTGCATGTAGACTTCCTCCTGTAGATCACCATACAAGAACGCATTCTTAACATCAAGCTGGAATATAGGCCAGCCACGTACCACAGCAACCGATAGAAGAATGCGAAGGGTAGAATGTCGCGCCACTGGTGAAAACGTGTCCAGATAATCTACCCCATATGTCTGTGTAAACCCTCGTGCAACAAGCCTTGCCTTGTATCTGTCAAGACGACCATCTGCATGGTATTTGACTGTAAAGACCCACTTGCAACTCACCACAGACGCACCTGGAGGAATAGGGACTAGAGACCAAGTCCCTCGGGATTGTAAGGCACGCATCTCCTCTTCCATTGCCAAACGCCAGCATTCAGTCTTCAGGGCATCCTGATATGTTCGTGGTATCTCAACTGATGATACATCAGCGGCAAACTTCTGGAAATCCCCAGTGAGACGATGAAAGGAAACATGAGAAGCTAGGGGATATGAGACACACTGTCGTCGCTGTTTCCTATGAGCAATAGGCCGGTTCAAGTCATCCAAAACAGTGCTGACCGGTTGATCCTCCTCTTGTGGTACAAGCTCCTGCACATGTGCATTATTTAACCCATCACTAATGTCAGAACATACCTGAGGCGTGCTGGATGGTTGAGATGTGGCTTGAGCAGGGCCCGTGCGTCTCTTGTAGACCTTAGGAAACGGAACAACTGGGGGTGGTGGTGGTGGTGGTGGCGGGTTTGGTGGTGGTTGTGTTATTTGAGACTCTGGAGTAGAGGGACGGACCCAGGCTTGGAGGTGGTGGAACATAGACTTGGGAGTCTGATGATGTGGAGGAGACCAATCTGTCACCTGCAGGGGAGAAGTACATGACAGGTTCGAAGAATGTAACATCTGCACTCACATAGTATTTGTTATGGACAGGATCATAGCAGCGGTACCCCTTCTGTGTCCTGGAGTAGCCCACGAAAACACACTTGATAGCTCTAGGGGATAGCTTATCAAGTCCCGGAGATAACCGGTGAACAAAAGCAACAGTGCCAAAAACCCTAGGTGTCAATGTAAACAAGTCTCTGTCCGGAAAGAGAACAGAAATTGGAGATTTTTCCCCAAGAACAGTTGTAGGCATTCGATTGACCAAATAACACGCAGTAAGTATAGCATCACCCCAAAAGGTTAATGGAGCACAACTCTGAATAAGTAAAGTCCGAGCAATGTCAAGGAAATGTCGATGTTTTCGTTCGGCAATTCCATTTTGTTGAGAAGTGTAGGGACATGTGGTTTGGTGGATAATGCCTTTAGATGAAAGAAAACTGGCAAGAGAGCGAGTGCAGAATTCCAATGCATTGTCAGTACGCACATATTTAACAGTAGATGAAAAAACATTCAGAACCTCATTAATTAGATTTTGAATAACATTGCCTGCTTCAGATTTATTCTTGAGAAGAAATGTCCACGACACTCTAGAGAAATCATCAACTACAACTAGATAGAACCTGTGCCCCTGGTGATCCGGGACACGACTTGGACCCCAAATATCCATATGGAATAATTCAAACGGGGAGCTACTGCTCCGACTCTGACGACCGGGGAAGCTAGACCGATGGTGCTTCCCCAACTGACATGCTTCACATCGAAAAGAAGAACTCGGAGATATCTGAGGCAGGAGGTGACGCATCTTCTGCAGCGGTAGATGACCGAACCGAAGATGCCAGGTGTATGGAGAAACAGAGGCCTGGGTATGCAAGGAGACACCAGCGTAGGAGCTACGAACGAGACGATAAAGGCCATTGTGCTCAGAACCACAGCCAATCACCCTGCCCGTCAGTATGTCCTGAAAAATAACAGACGATGGGTCAAAAATAGCACGACAGTGCAAATCACGTGTAATCTGACTAATAGATAAAAGGTTCATCGAGAATTCTGGAGCATGTAGCACATTCTGTAGGTGCATAGAGGGTAGCAAAGCTGTCTCCCCCTGACCGATGATAGGAGACTGAGTCCCATCCGCAATGAGTACAGAGCAACCTGGCTGAACTGCCCTGTATGACTGCAGAATATCTCTCTCACGGCAAAGATGATGGGTAGCTCCAGAGTCGACAATCCATCCTGTGAGATCATGACTATGAAATGGGGATGAAGGGCTACCTGAGGCACTGGCTGAGGCCGATGTACTGGCTGACGCCGAAGCCGCAATATCAGCAACATCTGCACCCTCTGATGGAGAAGATTGTGGCATGATATCCCGAAGTCGTGCCACCAACTCCTCGAACCTGTGATCTGAAGTAGACGCAGGTGGACCCTGAACATGATCAGCTACTCGTGCAGATGGAGGAAAACCATGCTTGGAGTAGCATGTATCCTCCGAATGACCAGTGCGGCGACAATAGGAGCACGTAGAACGTATGCGGCCTCCACGGCCACGTCCACCACTTCCTCTGCCACGAAACGAGGACGAACTACCACGTCCCCTGGAGACTGCCATTGCTGACGGAGTCGCAGTCGCTATATTGGATGGAACAGGTACACGACTGAGCCGCCTGTATACATCTTCTATTGGTGGGATAGTGGCATCTGCCAGTATCTGAGCACGTGCTGCCTCGTACTCCGGATCTAGGGCAGCGAGTAACACGCCAACCATAGTGGCGTTGCGGAACGTCTTCTGCTGTTCCGGCGTGGCTGTAAGAGGAATGGTGCTGTAGAGTTTCTCGAACATGCCACGAAGCGACGTGTACAGGGAATGAAGGGGCTTCCCGTTCTGCTTCGTGGTAAAGATATCATGCTGCAACTGGAGCATCTTCGTCTCATTGCGGACCTGAGAGTACGTCATAGCCAAAATATCCCACATCGCCTTAGCGGTGGGCTGGTGAAGGACGTCATTCGCTATCTCCGTCGTGAGCGTACCTGAGAGCCATACCTTGGCGTACGCATCATCAGCCTCCCATGAGGCATAAATCCCTGTCTTCTCCGGTGGTTCATCCTCGGTAAGAATATGCTTCTTACCGCACGACTTCATGAGACTGAGGAACTGCATCGCCCACAGCTCGTAGTTGGTCCCGTCCATCTTGACGATTGGTGCCGAACCTTTGAAGGCACCTATGGCGGGCATATCGATCTTCTGATCTGACATAATATCAGAGAAGAATAACGACTGATAGACTAAGAAGATTGTCTACCACAACCTTGTCGGATTCAAGTGCATAGGTAGACGATTATGCACTTGAATCAAGCATGATGTCGGGTCCGAAGAACTCGGTGCTCCTACAGCGAGTAGAGGCTTTGAGAGCCGCTACTTTGAGACGAGCGGCTGCTGGAAGAGGGTGGCGGCTACTGGACAGGAGGTGAGCCCTGCGGCTGGGGCTCGGCGGCGGTGGATGGAGAAGCCCGACGGCGGCGGTGGCTGGGGCTCGGCGGCGGCTGCGACAGGGTCTGGTCAGCAGTGGAGACCCGGCGAAGGAGGCGGCTGCAGGAGGGTTGGGCGCCGGAGGGGTTGGGCGCCGAAACCCTAGAAGGGTGGGGGGGAGGGGGGGGGGCGGCGGTGGAGAGAAACCCTAGGTTAGGGTCATGGCTCTGATACCATGTTAGAATAATTCGTTGTTTATTCCATAGAGCCCTCGGGTCTCTTATATAGGGAGAGAGCCCTTGGGTAAATTACATGAGAGGTACATAAAGAAACGAAAATAACAAATAACATTAACGACAAACAACTATCTCTACACTTCCTCTACTTCTAGTCAAACCTCCTCTGTGGTGTCTACTTCTTGCAGCAAAGGGGGTTCGTCCCAGTTTTGTGGCCATGGACCTCATGATAGAGGAGGTTGTATTCGTCAGCCCTGCACTTACTGTCAACGTTCTGGGCATACATAGGATACATGCTACTCTAAGCATGATTTTCTGACATAAGCTCGTGTATCAGAACGAGTTGACTTTCCTGCAGCTTCCTCTTCAGATAAGAGGTTTGAAGACCTAATAACCTTATTGAGAGACATTATGCCTCCTAGTATTCCCATTCCTTCCTCGCCTGCTCCAGAAGGACACTCAGATGTTGTTGCTTCTACCTCTGTCAGTACCTTAGGTAGCATCTGTGCTCTTACTACTTGTCATGGATCTGATATTACATAATGGATTATGGACTCCAGGGCGACACATCACTTGTGTGGCGACAAAGATCAACTTATAACCTATAGACAGGTTCCTCCAGGGAGAACCATTGTCATAGTCGATGGGTCTCATTCCCCATCTCACAAGACATGGGGAGATCAGTTTGACGTCTTCACCTACAGAATGTGTTGCATGCACCTCACTTTTCTATGAATTTATTATATATTAGTCAAATTACGAAGGATTTGCATTGTCAGGCTATTTTTGACCCATCGTCTCTTGATTTCAGGATATTCTTACGGGTAGGGTGATTGGCTGTGGCCGTGAGCAGGGAGACCTCTATCGAATTGTCCGAACTCCATATAGGCCTATCCTCTCATTCTACAGGACCAATCTCTCCATTCATGTGGCACCTACGCTCTAGTCAGCTTCATCTTCAGAATATGTCAAGTTCTCCCTCAAATCTCACTTCGTTTATCCTTCCAATTCGAGGCATGTCGGTTAGGGAAGCACCATCGGGTTGTTTTCCCTAGTCGTCAGAGTCAGAGTAATAGATCTCTTTTTTAGCTATTTCATGTTGACATTTGAGGTCCAAGTCATGTTCCTGATCACCATGGGCACAAGTTTTATCCAGTTGTTATTGATGACTTTTCTCGTTTGTCCTGGGTCTTTTTATTGAAGAATAAATCTAAAGCTAGGAATCTTATTACAACTTTCATCAATGAAGTGCAAAACATTTTTTCTTCTTCTGTCAAATTTGTGAGAACTGATAATGCATTGAAATTTTGTACTCGTGCACTCTCACAAGTCTCGCCATCTCGTGGTGTTGTTCATTAAACATCATGGGCTTATACTTCTCAATAGAACGGGGTTAGAGAAAGAAAACATTACCATTTACTTGATATTACTCGAACCCTTCTTATTCGAAGTCGTGCCCCACATTCGTTCTGGGGTGATGCGGTTCTTACTACTTGTTATCTTATGAATCACATGCCATCGTCCGTTCTTGGTGAGAAAATTCATTTCTCGTTGGCATTTTTAGAGGAGTTTTTATCACTTGTGTTTTTGGCTCGGTTGCATTTGTCCATCAATTGTCTCCAGGTCTTAACAAGCTCTCTCCTAGAGCTGTCAAATGTATTTTTGTTGGGTATTCCAAGACGCAAAAGGGATATACATGTTATGATCCGTTGCACAGGAAATATTATGTTAGTGCTGATGTCACATTGAGTCGAGTGATGTATTTTTCTCCTACAGGTGATAGGTTGACTTCATCAGATTCAGATAATGAGGTCTACATGCCACCTCCTCCTATGAGCCCATCACCATCATCTACGCTTGTGATTCCCACTCCACCACCTCCACCTCCCACTCCACCTCCATCACCTCCTCGGTACCTCCACCTCCTATAGTCCTAGATCCACTCTTGCCATGGTACTATACACGTTGGCTTGCTTCTGCTCATGGACATCACCCCTCATACAACACACCTTAGGTTTGTTCTGAATACGATGTTTCTAACGATGATTCTGGAGATGTGACTGAGCAGGAACATTTGCAGGAGGCTGGCTTACAGATTGAGGAGATTCCCAATGAACTGGATGTCCCTATTGCACTTCGGAAACATAAGCATACATGTTCCTCGTATCCTCTTGCTTCTCAGGTTTCCTTTGATCGCTTGTAGGAAGAAGAATATATATGAGGTAGAGGGGACCATGGAGAAGAGAAGACGATGAGCAGAAGGTTGCATGTAGATGGTGGTTGTACTGTGTAGGAGTGTTCAATTGAAGATTATGGTGTGTATAACAATTGAATTAATTAGGAGAAATAATAGAGAAACACAAAATGACGGAACAAAGAAGAACCTGGAGGATGAACAAGGTTAAATACACAAATATAGGAATTAAAGAATCTATCTATTTACAATAATTGGCCTTGCTTATTTACAAGGTGTTGGAAGTATATTATATTTATTTAATGATTAAATTAAATGAATAGGTTGAGATAGAAGGTTAAATAATGAGAATAAAGTTGACGAATATGCGATTCATCATCTATCAAGTTGAAGAGGAATCAATTTTTAAGATGATCGAGTCTTTTGATTTCAATCACATGTTTTTTCTAGACAAAATGCAACATTTTATTCATGTCAGCTCTTCACTAGTAAAATTTTTATGAGTCTTGGAACCCTCTTCATGATTTAACAAGACATTGAAAGAGTTGCTGACATGGTTATAGATTTAAATCACTATTATTACCAAACCCTCCATTCTTAGTAATCTCGTCAACACTAGTCTTGGTATTAAGAACACTCTCCTTGTAGGTAGAAGTATTTTTTATGAGTAGTCTCGGTATTAAGATCGATTTCTTCCTCATGCCTACCAAATTGATTTTTTAGTTGGACATATTGGCTTGAATTGGACTTCCATAATGACAGAGTCATTTTCTGAAAGATCTATTCATATCATTTGGTCACAAATAAGGCTATCCTTTTAACGCAATGTAGTTCAAATACAAAATCTTACAAGGTTGCCCTCATAAATAAGTACAACTTTACTTGCAGAGCTGTCTCATTTAAATCTCCATCCCAAACAAGCTCAACCAAACTGACAATAACGTCACAAATGAGACTTTGTAACATAATTTCACTTGTTGTGAATCTTATATTTTCTTGTAATGGTATAATCCTGCTAGTTGAAGATTAAAGATCCAATATTTTAAATAAACTACTAGAAGATATAAATCATAATAAATGTTTAAGTTTTTTAATCTCAATTCTTCACTCCACATTTATTTCCTTGTTCATGCATTCTCTATCTCACTTTTCCGTTCCTTTCTTCATTCTTACTAAAGGCCTATCAATCTTAGGGAAGACGGTGATACAACCTCATCTTTCATGAGAAAACGATTGCCACACTATATCGAGCTCCTCTTTAATATCTATAGTCATGGATAATTCATGTATCCCTCCTCTACCTTCTTTTGCTTATTCTTATATGACATCCCCCATGGTTGCCTATCATTGTTAAGAAAACACTAACAATCACAAGAGAAATATTCAAGCTCTTCTCAAAATCATGAGGTTCTCCTTTCTACATTCAAGGATTTAGATGTTAGATTCGATGATTATTATGATGCATGAAGGAGTTTTATTATGATAAGTTATTTGTCGATATCTATGTTGCTTCAAATCAAATGAATAGTTTATATATTTTTTAATAGGAGATTGGTCTTGTTTTCTTCGACATATAATGGTAATCATAATGTATTTATTTATTTGTCAAGATACATTCTAAATGACTTGGGACCTGATTATGAGTACCTAATCACCGTGATTTCAAGTCATTCAACTTCACTTTCTTATATGATGTTGCTGGCATGCTTCTAAGTCATAAGAAGAGGATATCTGAGTATTAGAATATCCTCACTATTAATCAAGCATCTGTGGATCTTATGGACATGGTCATTTTTCTTCTCGTATCTCTCGAGGTCCTTCATATAGATCTTGCCGTGGGAACAATTGTTCTATTTTTATCTGTACTAGTCGTGGTCCAAAAAGATCTAATTTTGTCTATTCTGGAACTTATCATGAGGCACCACTTCTATTTCATGTCAGATTTGTTGACTCAGAAATCATACAGAAGCAGTTGTTTTTACGTATTGTTGTATTCAAAGTTGTATTTAGACTTTAATTAGAAAGTCTATGTAATTACAATTGGCATTCAATTTGGTTTCAATTGGGAAACCAAATGGTTTGGAGGGAAAGTTGGGAATTCCCAAATTTGAAATATGGAAGTTTGGGTGGAAGTTTAGTCCCACACCGGGGAGAACTAAACTTTTTGGTGAACTTATATATGAGTTCACACCCCAAGCTCTTGTAGCAATAGTAGAGAGGAGGAATGGAGGACCACACACGCGCGCGCGCTCCGCTCCGTCTCCGGCTCGGGCTGGGGCTGGGGCTCGGGAGAGTCAATTCGGATGTCGATACTTTTGTTGTGGGTTTCATTTGGTAAGTCGATTAAATTAATCACACGATTAATTTGGTAAGTCGACTTAAATGGGAATTCAACTCGCCATTATGGGCGCGTTTTTTGGGATCCGAAAGGATGCGTTTTCAGGACGCATTTTTGGAAACCAAAGGTCGCGTTTTTAGGACGAGAGTCCCTCTATTTATATCCCTCACTTGACTCGGTTTTTCTTCACTCGCAAGAAAAACCTCTCCCACGCCGTTTCTCTCTGGTTCTTCCTCTCAAGGACGAACGTTTTCTTCTTCCTCTCTCGGCTGCAGTTCTCTGAGGTACAATCGAGGACGATCCTGTTGGTGTGCGCCGACGACGATCGTGAACCGTCGTATCCTGGGAGCAGATCGCCAGTACCTTACGCACCGGTATTGTGGGGGCGATATCTTCTCTAAGGACAGTCCATTATATGGACGCTTCGGTGACTTCTAAACTGATCTTTGTTTTATTTTGCTTGCCGCAATACGTTTATTGCTTTACCCTTTCTGGATCATTCCCGGGTTTTTGTTTCTGTTCTTTTAATCGGTTCCTGTTTGCATTGAATAATCGGATAATGATTGGGAAACATATGATTAATATGATTTTAATCTGTATCGTTTCTCTGTTAATTCATTTGGATCCGATATTATACTGTTTAATGTATGAACTGGTAATCTTATTTTCAACAATCTTAGAGAAGATATCCCGAACCGATTCTAGAATGTCAGAAATAATGTTTAAATCGAGGGTAGATATGACGGGTATGCCTGAAAAATTCGGTGGACAGAATTTTAAGCGTTGGCAACAACGCATGAGGATCTAGTTAACCACCATAGGGTTAATCTCGATCCTTGAAACCGACTGTCCTACGGTGGAGGCGGAAAACCCCTCACCCGATAGCCATAAGGCGCAATCTGCGTGGAAGGAACGCGACCGTATATGTCATGGTTGCATCTTGTTGGCTCTGTCCAACACGTTGTTTGACGTATATTGTTCATCCACGCAGACTGCGAAGGGGTTATGGGAAGACTTGGATCGGAAGTATAACACCGAAGACCTCGGTATTGAGAAATACTCCGTAGCCAAATTTTTGAAGTTTTCCATGGCCGAAGGGAAGTCTGTTTCTGAACAGGCACACGAGTTTTTACTCTTGCTCCATGGTCTAGAGGATGCCGAAATGACACTTCCAGAGAAGTTTCAGGTCATGTGCATCATAGAGAAATTTCCCAAGTCGTGGGAAGACTTCGGTATGACCCTGAAACACAGAAAAGGGAAAATCTCTATGGATGACTTGATGGTGGCAATTGCCATAGAGGAGGAACACAAGAAACAAAAACCTGTGCTTCATGTTGATATTCAGGCTAAGGTCAATCTCATGACCTCGAAGGGCAAGGATAAAAAGGGAAAGGGTCCCAATAACAATAAAATGAAACCAAAGGGCAAGATCCAGAAAAAGGCAAAGAATAAACCCTGCTGGCACTGTAATCAGGTTGGCCATTGGAAGAAGGACTGTCCGTCCTTGAAGGCTCAACCTAAGGCTACAGACGGGAGTCCACAAGTGAACATGATCACTATGGGACTCGGGGCTAGCGAGGGGTATGTCTCTGTAAAACCTGAACTGTACCATATCCATGATCCAAATGAGTGGCTCGTGGATACGGGAGCCAATGTAAATATATGTTCTG
This sequence comes from Ottelia alismoides, assembly GCA_037367405.1. Lineage (NCBI taxonomy): Eukaryota > Viridiplantae > Streptophyta > Magnoliopsida > Alismatales > Hydrocharitaceae > Ottelia > Ottelia alismoides. Next base: position 733,103 of record JAZKJV010000623.1, read on the forward strand.
ATAGAACGTTGTTTTCTTCTTATCAGAACTGCAACGGTGGGACTGTGAAGATGGGGAACGATTCTGCGGCCAGGGTGCTAGGGTCGGGACAAGTCAACTTGAGGCTCTCCTCTGGACGAGTCTGGACGTTGCACAGGGTGCTGCATGTTCCTGACATCAAGAAGAATGTGTTATCTGGCTCCATCTTAGTTAGAAATGGTTTTGAATTGAACTTTAAATGTAATAAAGTTGTTATTCTGAGACATGGTGTCTTTTATGGAAAAGGCTATTTGGTTGACTTTGACTTGTTATTTACAATTAGATGTGATTCAGTAAACATTAATAAAGTGAATGTTTTGAATGCTGAATGTTCTAGTTCTGTGTCTCATGTTGTGAATAATCTAGAATCTTGTGATCTGTGGCATGATAGATTGGGACATGTAAACCTAAATTCAATTAAAAGAATGATGAATTTAGATTTGATCCCTAAACACACAGTTGATAAAACTCAAAAATGTGAAATTTGTGTGCAAGCTAAGACACCTAGGAAGTCTTTTCAGTCTGTCTCTAGAGATAGTGAGATCTTGGATCTGGTGCACACGGATATCTGTGAGTTTAATGGTGTGTTGACCCGAGACAATAAGAAATACTTTATCACCTTTATAGATGATGGCAGTAGATACTGCTATGTATATCTAATGAAAACCAAGGATGAAGCCTTAGAGAAATTTCTTATCTTTAAGAATGAGGCTGAGACACAAACAGGAAAAGTGCTTAAACGCCTTAGGTCAGATAGAGGAGGTGAATATACCTCTAACTTATTTGATGAACAATGCAAATCTTTTGGCATAGTTCATGAAGTTACGGCCCCATATTCACCGCAATCAAATGGGATAGCAGAACGGAAAAATAGAACCTTAACTGACATGATCAATGCTCTCCTACAGAGTTCTGGACTTCCAACCTATATGTGGGGAGAAGCCTTGAATACAGCTTGCCATATTCTGAATAGGGTGCCTCCAAGACATATGGAAAAGTGTCCCTTTGAACTTTGGAGAAATAGGAAACCGAGTTTAAGATATCTCAAAGTGTGGGGCTGTCTCGCTAAGGTTTTAGTCCCAGAACACAAGAGAAAGAAACTTGGTCCTAAAACTGTTGATGCGGTCTTCTTAGGTTACCTAGAAAATAGCTATGCATATAGGTTCTTGGTAATTCGGTCCGAGATACCAGGCATAGATGTCAACACTATTGTTGAACTCCGTGATGCTACCTTCTTTGAGGATGTCTTTCCATTGAAGACTGGGATTCCTCAGAATCTGACCATTGAGGGCGCCTCCACATCAGGATCTATTCCAGATCAAGTGGAAAGGATATCGAATGTGGGGGTTGAGACTCAACTTGAACCCAATAATCTTTCTGAAGAGAATGAGCCAAGGAGGAGTAAAAGACCTCGGATAGCCAAGGATCTGGGTAGCGACTTCGTTGTCTACCAGATCGAGGGTGATCCACCAAGTTACAAGGAAGCCATGGCTTCATCTGAAGCAAAACAATGGAAGGAAGCCATCAAATCCGAGATGGATTCCATTATGACTAATGGGACTTGGGAGTTGGTTGATTTACCCAAAGGATGCTCTACCATTGGGTGCAAGTGGGTGTTTAAGAGAAAGCTTAGACCTGACGGATCAATTGAAAAGTATAAAGCCAGATTAGTTGCCAAGGGCTTTAGGCAAAAGGAAGGTATCCATTATTTTGATACCTATTCTCCTGTGACTAGGATGACCACAATCCGGATGCTCATAGCATTGGCATCTGTATATGATCTCTCTATCCACCAAAGGATGTGAAGACCGCCTTCTTGCATGGCGATCTTGAGGAAGAGATCTATATGGATCAACCTGATGGGCTTGTGACTCCTGGGAATGAGGGAAAGGTTTGCAAGCTTGTTAAATCCCTTTACGGATTGAAACAAGCACCAAAGCAGTGGCATGAAAAATTTGACAAGACCATTTTGTCATGTGGCTTTAAGGTTCATGAATCCGATAAATGTGTTTATTCCAAGGTGAAAGGTGATGAGTGTATTGTCTTGTGCCTATATGTTGATGACATATTGTTGTTTGGATTACATATGAGGATTATTAATGAGACTAAGGCTTTCTTGAGTAGCAAGTTTGAGATGAAGGACATGGGTGTTGCTGATGTGATCTTGGGTCTCAAACTGATAAGGTCAGTTGATGGGATTGTAATTTCTCAATCTCATTATGTTGAGAAGGTACTTGAGAAATTTGGATATCAAGATTGCAAAGCTGTAAGCACTCCTTTTGATTCATCCAAAACGCTATTTAAGAATAAAAATGGAGTACCTGTAGCCCAGCTAAGGTATTCACAAGTGATAGGAAGTCTAATGTATCTTGCAAATTGCACGAGACCTGATATTTCATTCTTGGTTGCAAAGCTGAGTAGATACACTAGCTGTCCTGACCGTACTCACTGGGAGGCTCTGGATCGAGTACTGAAGTACTTGAAGGAAACTATTTCTCTTAGTTTGCATTATGGTAGACATCCATCTGTACTAGAAGGATACAATGATGCAAGCTGGATAGGGAAAATAGAGGAGTTTGGGAGTAATGGTGTTACAGGGTATGTATTTACCCTTGGAGGCGGTGCAGTCTCCTGGAGGTCTGTGATGCAGACCATTCTAGCTCGATCTACTTTTGAGGCCGAGCTGTGTGCTTTGGACACCACTGGAATTGAGGCTGAATGGCTAAGGGAACTTCTGTCTGAAATTCCCATGGTAGGTCAGCCTGTTCCTGCGATCTCGGCACATTGTGATAATATGACCACAATTGCCAAGATCAAGAGTTTAAAGTTCAACCAGAAAACAAGGAGACATATACAAATCAGACTTAAGACGTTAAGGGATTTGGTGTCTCGAGGAGTGTTGGCTGTGGATTTTGTAGGATCCAAAGACAACACGGCAGATCCGTTAACTAAGGGACTTGATAGATCTTTAGTCCTAAAGTCTAGGCTTGGGATGGGACTGAGACCCATTGGGAGTTCCTCTACAGTAGCAACCCAACCTATCTGAGTGGAGATCCCACAAAGTAGGTTCAATGTGGTAATAACAAGCTGTTTGGAGAACTGGTTGGCACTCTAATTTTAATGCGTAAGCATGAGTGTCTTATCCCTGGAAGCCTGAGTGCCATTTAAGCTGCAAGTTTAGGAAGAGCGTAGGCTCTGAATGGGTTCAACCCTTTGGGCAGGATGTTAGCAGTGCATCCTTGGAGAGCGCCACCTATGTGAGTGTTACTGTGGGCCGCAATTAAAGGAAGAGGGTCTTTCCTGAACACACTCATGAAACAAGATAAGGGTGCATGGCCTTTAAGAGCACCAACCCTGAAGATTGTACCAAGAACAACGCTTTGTTGTTTCTACCGTATACTTTAACACCAAGGTCTGAAGTTCAAGACGTAGTTCACTTCGTTCCTGTTAAAGTGAAAGTAGTAAACTCAGGTAGAGATTCAAACCGGAAGGTACCTTTACTGAAAGCAAAGTGTGGGTAGCCGAAAGAAGTCTTTTAAATCCTTTTGAATCTCTTTTTCAAATTGGTGAATTCGTGGGGGATTGTTGTATTCAAAGTTGTATTTAGACTTTAATTGGAAAGTCTATGTAATTACAATTGGCATTCAATTTGGTTTCAATTGGGAAACCAAATGGTTTGGAGGGAAAGTTGGGAATTCCCAAATTTGAAATATGGAAGTCTGGGTGGAAGTTTAGTCCCACACCGGGGAGAACTAAACTTTTTGGTGGACTTATATATGAGTTCACACCCCAAGCTCTTGTAGCAATAGTAGAGAGGAGGAATGGAGGACCACACACGTGCGCGCGCGCTCCGCTCCGTCTCCGTCTCCGTCTCGGGCTCGGGCTCGGGAGAGTCAATTCGGATCTCGATACTTTTGCTGTGGGTTTCATTTGGTAAGTCGATTAAATTAATCACACGATTAATTTGGTAAGTCGACTTAAATGGGAATTCAACTCGCCATTATGGGCGCGTTTTTGGGATCCGAAAGGATGCGTTTTCGGGACGCATTTTTGGAAACCAAAGGTCGCGTTTTTAGGACGCGAGTCCCTCTATTTATATCCCTCACTTGACTCGATTTTTCTTCACTCGCAAGAAAAGCCTCTCTCACGCCGTTTCTCTCTGGTTCTTCCTCTCAAGGACGAACTTTTTCTTCTTCCTCTCTCGGCTGCAGTTCTCTGAGGTACAAGTGAGGACGATCCCGTTGGTGTGCGCCGACGACGATCGTGAACCGTCGTATCCTGGGAGCAGATCGCCAGTACCTTACGCACCGGTATTGTGGGGGCGATATCTTCTCTAAGGACAGTCCATTACATGGACGCTTCGGTGACTTCTAAACTGATCTTTGTTTTATTTTGCTTGCCGCAATATGTTTATTGCTTTACCCTTTCTGGATCATGCCCGGGTTTTTGTTTCTGTTCTTTTAATCGGTTCCTGTTTGCATTGAATAATCGATAATGATTGGGAAACATATGATTAATATGATTTTAATCTGTATCGTTTCTCTGTTAATTCATTTGGATCCGATATTATAATGTATGAACTTGTAATCTTATTTTCAACACATATATGATAACAAGGATGATTTTGATCCTCAAGCAAATAATTCTCTTGTATCTTCTGATCTATGGCATGCGGATTCTGGAGCCTCACACCATATCACTAATTTATTAGCAAATCTTGATATCTCCAAACCACATACGGGTAGTGATTCTGTTCAGTTTGCTAATAGATAGTTTGCACCTATTACTCATATTGGTGAGAAGTTTATTCCAAATTCTGCACTCACATGTCTGATGTATTATCCGTTCCTGATTCAAACAAGTCTCAATTGTCTATCCATAAATTTACTAACGACAATGACTGCTACTTTGAGATTTACGCCAACCATCTCCTGGCTACGGATATGCAAACAAAGACACCTCCGCTTAAGGGAAATGCATCCAATGGACTATATCATATTTGGATTCCAGTTTCAGTCTCTACAACAACTTTAATTGCATCTTCTCTGCCATCTCCAGCAGATCTTTTGTCTACAAAGACTTATATGCATACATGGCACTATCAATTAGGCTATGTTACTAAAAATATAGTTTATAATATTGTCTCATTGTTTTACCTTCTTGTTTCCTCCAAAGGCGCATCCACATGTGATGCTTCTTTGCAAGAAAAGCACCGCCCTCTTCACCTATGGTGTACTGAAAGTGTTGCTTCTGCTCCCTTTGATCTAATATTTCATAATGTCTGGACTGCTCCCGTCTCTTCTTATCAAGGTCACAAATATGTGGTCATCTTTATTGATGATTCTACAAAATATGTTTCTCTATACACCATTAATTCCAAAGATCAGCTGTTTGATTGCTTCAAACTATTATCTGCTTATGGTAATACACAAATCAAATGCAGTAGTTAAAGCTTTTCATTCTAATGGTGGAGTTGAATATCATCACTTTCGATCTTTGTGCACACTACATGGTACTGTTTATCGATCAAGACCCCCGAACATAATGGTAGGAGTCGCCATCTCATAGATATGGCTCTGGCTGTCCTTACTCATGTTTGTGTTCCATTGCATTATTGGTTATTAGCCTTTCAATCTGCATCCTTCATCATCAATTGCCCTTTACTTTGTCCATACAATACTCACTATATATATCAGTTCAAGTCTTGGATATTTTCCTGAAGAATTGGTCGAACACGGTTAATCGGTTACCGGTCCAACATGCCGATCTGGTCCGGTTTTTAAAATCATAGATCCAAGTGACCGAAGGGTTAACACCAGTTAGGACATCTACTTCTTTGAACATTTTTACTTAAGTAGCCACATAACATAGATGACGGAACCATTACATCGAGTTGGGTAAGGAAATTGGGACTAAAAGGTTTATGGATCGATCCACATTATTAATTATATGAGGCATCCATTACAGGAAGGATCGAACGGATACATTTATATGCATATAGTTTCTCATCTTACTTGTAAAAACAAAAAAAAAAAGAATAGAGGAAATCCGGAGGATAATTGGCAACATATTGCTGTTGCCTCTTCTTCTTCTTCCCATGTCGAGGTCAGATACGATTGCCGATGTCTCCAACGTTGATATGATCAAGACGAATGTCCTTGCCGTTGTAGGCAATGGGAGCATACATCCACATGTCATCCGAGCTCAACAGCTGCATTCCAATCATCATCAAATAATTATATATAATAATGCCCAACTAGGTAATTAATCGTGATTAATTATTGGAGTTAGACTAATTGATTTCGTGCCTTTAAGTTGCGTTCGATAGTCCGCTCTGATCCACTTTAAATTGCTTCGTTTTAAGATCTCTACACTAAAAAAATGGGTCTATAATATGTATTTTTTAAAATCGTCATTAAATTGTCCATTGTTGAATATATATTGAGGATATTATTTGTTGCGAAATTAATTTTTATTCTTGAAATTAGTTTTACCGTAACATATGTTGTTATATCATTACGACGGTGCACATAGAAACACTTATCTCTTCCTATTTTTTTCAAAATTTTAAATAATTATTTATAATTTTTCCATTCATTTAGCGGTGATTAGCTGAAATTTTGAAAAACAACAACGAATAAGCGTTGGTGTATGTACAATCGCTAATAATATAGCATTATATATAACATTCATCGCTAATTTAAGATATAAAAAGTTTTTAATTTCACACCATCATTATATATTTAACCATGGATAATATATTGATAAATTTAAAAAATAAATCAATGTAAATTCATTTGTTGTAATGCTATAACATTGCAAAAGAAAGAATGTATTCTTTTATTACAATAACTACGACACGTTTTTTTAACAAAAGGAATAGAGACTTTTTGTCGATAGTTTTATTAGCATGATTTGGACACCGGTTGTGTAAGAAATAATTGAATATAATGACCAGAGTCAACATCATAATTTATATATGTAACTGTCGGGTCGCAGATATATATAAATCTAATCATATGCAAATATACTGTCGGCAAATTGACAGTAGTTTAATTAGCATATGCACATATTGTTGGGTCGCTGATTGATAGTAGTTTATTCAATTCCATTCCCAGATCCATTCCATGAAATTTGACATTGTTTTAATTTTATTGGCAGAATTACTATATATGTATATATATTACTTCATATTGAGGATCTGAAATTAATTCGAAATATCTACAACTAGATCCTCACCTTGATTTGAAGTTGCAGGAACTTAACATATTGAACTGCCTCCTCTAACATGGTGCTAATGTCAACCTGTAAATAAATAACTGAAATTACTTGCAAATTTCCCATAGCATTAATCTACGTAATCCCACAAGGTTGTGTAATCATAATTACCTTCGTTCCATTTGGTACCAACCTCTGCAATATTCTTAATCTCTCGTTAATCCTTTCTCTCCTCTTCTGCTTATTATCACACAAGAAAATGTTAGCATGCATGCACGTACTAATGCGAGTCATTTCCCTATGGTAGATGTTTTTTTACCCTTGCATAGAGGCTCTGGGGATCGGTCGCCGATCCGTGGCATGCTCTAGCCTTCGCGTTGGAGTTTGTGGTCACACCCGATGCGTCTTTCGAGCTCGAAGGAGATCGGAATCCGCCGTTCGTCTCCTGCGACGTGACCGAATCATCTTCGGAGCTGGAGCTCATGGAGTTCTGCCTCACGTAGGCAGTGTTGCATTCTTCTGAATCGTTCGCCTTTGACGCAATGCCCTTCTTTCCTCTCTTCGTTTGCTGCACACCCTTATTACCATTCTTTGGAGCCTGCAATTTTAATATAACAAAAAAAGATATAAATTTGTACATAATAAAATTATATCATGTTTATACGTACATATTATATAAAATAAATAATATTAACAAAATACTTATGTACATATACTTGATAAAGAAAAACATATATCCATATATGTAGATCCGTTATATGCACAGCAAAATAGGACTATAATAATAAATATTTATTACTCATCCTATAGAATTATCAATAAATGTCATATCCATCGCTTCTCTTATTGAAGTTTGCAACAATTATTGCTACTTCAGAAACGATTTAAGCAAAAAATTATGAGAAGTTTAATGGGTGACAATTACCATATGATTTATGGGCAACTGTATAGCAATAAATATGTTATTCGTCTCCAATTTTGAAGTAGAAAGATAATTTTGCAATATATAGTATTTGTTGTAGTTTAATATGTATTCTTTGGTGTCTCAAATGCCCTTTGTAATAGAGAGAACCAGTTCTTCTGTTGTTGTTGTACTGTCAGAACCGCTCGATCAAGATGGAGCGTTGCTATAGAAAAGAGGAGCATACGTTAGGTTTCTTCCTCGAACTCCACACCGAGTTCTCGTCCTCGCGAACTTCTACATGGCCTTCCACCTCGTCCCATGAGTTCTTCCTCTTCCTGGGGATCCCCAGATCACCGGTGGAGCCCATCTCCTCGCGGAAACTAGGCGGCTCCTCTTGCAGGTCCGCGTTATTCTTCTCGTCGATCACGAAGAAGTCCATAGGCATGAACACTGATCCGTTGCTCGATGCGACAACATTGGGCTCACTCTCATCACCACCAAAGAAACTATAGCAGCCATCCGCAACGAATCGGGTGGCACTAGATTCGAGCAGGCTAGGGTTATAAGCGCGATCGCATGAACCATAGTAAGGAGGGGTGATGCCATGGTCCTGCCAATGGATCAGAGGCAACTCCGAGCTCTGATGGGTGCTGTTGAAGAGCAATGCCATGATCTCAGGGTCCTCCGACTGGATCTGTGGTTCATCGGGGCCCCCATGAACATCGAATGTTGCAGCTTCTAAGTGGTCCATGATCGAGTATGAAGCCTCTCTTCAAGGTATGCTCTAGGGTTTCTTGTGAGATGGATGTGTTGGACTTTGGCATTTGGCGGACAATATATAATTCCCTTCCGGAAAACGTCCGCACTATACTGTATTGCGAGTTTTTCGAGTTTTATGTTTAGAAAATCGAAGTCAGAGAGATTATATGCTCTTTGAGTTTTAAATTGGATAATATATATGAATGTAGAAGAAGAAAACGGAACTATATGGCCGGTCGTCGTGGGAACAACCTTCAGCACAATACATTAAAAACAATGCAAGCAAATAGTTAATATGATTCTATCGTGGGCGATCGACTAAGAAGAAACCAAAGGCTCTGTAACCTGCAGCGTGGAGCTTTCGTCCGGGGACGATAAATATCGGTTCTTGGGATAATGTCCGAGTTGGATATGATTTGTTTTAGTTATACTTTACATTATTCGTGGATATGAACCCATCTTTCTTTCTGGAAGCAGCAGTATTTCTTTAGTTACAGGGAGCACAGGTCTAGTTCTTGAGAGCAGCTCCTCTGCTGGCCAGCAGGGTCTGCTGTACCACGTGGGCCGCTCGATCAAGATCGAACGGTTCACACGAATTCAGGGTTAAAGTGGCCCTTTGCGTGTGAACCGCTCGATCATGATCGAGCGGCCCACGTGGTACGGCAGGCCTCTGCTGGCCAGCAGAGGATCCTTGCTACTAGTTCTTTGCATCGGATGTTCGTTTTGATATGACATCTAGTGATCTTGTACTCTAAACTACTATCATAATAGCATAGATCTGGTTGGCAGAATGCTCGCTACTCATACGCTTCTGGTTGAACTTTACAGTATCATAATACACATTCCCCAAGAGTGGATCGTCTGCTGTAATACAGGGAAATTGGACAACCCTCGTAAGAGGCCGACATAAGGGGCCGACATCCCTGCCTTCTTCCCAAGATTACAACACTTGCTGTATTACCCCATTCATGAAGACACAAGTAAATCGTTGATTTTTTTATTGTCATTTGCTTGGGTGAGAGACAATAGGTGTTGCCATTCCTTGCTAGCTCATGTTTGTTGGACTGCTAGGGGGTTGTTCTCTTTTTTTAAGCCTCGAAGGTACGGATTCCCTGCTGTGACACACAGGGGATACGCAATTACTCCACCTAAAGGCTTGGAAATTAAATATAATTAATCTATTACTATTTTAGAGTATTTAGTTCAAATATTATTTATATTTATATGAATAACATTTATTGTTGCATATTCAAGAAAATATTTTATTTATAGAGTAAGATATTTGCATTGTTTGTTTATATTTAATTTATATTTTGTAGATAATTTAATTCACTTCGATTTGGTTACATGGTTAAACAATTTTTTCCTTACCAGTTTGATTATACAATTAAAAAATAGTGACATCATCGTCCGGTTGAATCGATTTGATTCCATGGTCCAACTCGATTCAACATTTTTATGAAATTTCCGATTCAATCTCTGATTCGATTTCAAAAACATTGGTATACGACGGACAAAAATAAGAACAAGAAAAGAGGGCAACATTTGTGTGTTCCCTACCCCTCGCCTTTGCATGTGTGTGCAAGAGGAAAGGCGATAAACCATCTTCTCCTTCCATCTCCAGGTTTGTGACTGGCAAGAGCTCGAGTTTGGGTGCAACAACGTGATATAGACACAGTCTCCATTGCTTGACGATATCTCCCAATCTCCATCTTTATATCTTGTTTGGTGGTTTCATTTTAGTTTACATATATCAATTGAAAGAGTTTGGCTTTGTGTATCCCCTTGTGAAGAACACTTTAAGCATAGTTTATAGTGGGGTGGTTTTGGATTGAGTTGGTATTGTTGTTTTTTATCATGTTATTTTGGGTTTCTTTATATATGCATGTCATATGTGATTTGTTGCTTGATTTGCTCGATCCATTGCACTTGTGGTATATTCTTCTTTGTTATCCATCTACGTATTGTGGCACTTTTCTGTAGTTGTGGGATTCTCCCTTGTTTATTCCCAACATGGTGGTATCCAAGTTTCGATGGTAGGTTGCTTAAAGCGTGGTTTTAACCGAATGATTATAGTCTAAATGCGACTAACATAGCTTTTTGAAAAATAAAATGGAGGATCTTTGATACCTGAAGGTTATTCATGAATCCCCAATTCATCAACATTATTTAGATTTATTGCCCCTTTATCTTAAAGTAATCATTTAATTTAACTAGTAATTAATTCAATTTAACATTTAATCTTTTGTAAATAAATAAGGCTAATTATTTCATATAACTAAGTATCAAATATTGGTATTCATGGTTCCTTTATTTTCTGCGTTTCTTCTTATTAAAAACCAAATAAAAAATAGAATAACATAGTATATAATTTATTATACCTTATTTATTATATAAAAATAAAAAATAACAAAATAAATAAAAGAAATATTTTTATTAGTTAAAAATACTTACAAAATTATTAATTATGTATAAGTTATGAATTTTGACTTTGAGTTCTACATGAAAGATGTAGATCTTGAAAAGATACACAACTTTCACGCTGACTACTTCTCCATTTAACTTCATTTGTTATTTTATTTTTTTACAATAATTATTCCATTTCTCTTTATTTCATTGGGGCACATGGCTCATTTTGATGGAGCCACGTACCTGGATCTTTAATGGTCCCCCCATGCATCTTGGAACTTTTGATCTTCAGATCAAACGACCCCAACTATTCCACCTGCGCCCAATTGCGGAGCATTGGATCACCTGATCCAGTTGTGCATGTGCATCATCTTCTTCAGACGGTTGCTCCTATAACAGACGTGATTGTTCGTCGACCTTCCTTCTCTATTTTTTTGTAGCTATTCCACGTGGTCCCAAGCCTCGAATCGGGTACCATGGAGAGCACCTCACATCCCTCATCCTCACCCTAACTTCCATCTCTAACCTCCTCTTCTCATGAGGCAACCTCCTGTAACCTCCTTCTCCAATGAACAAAACCTAGCCCTTTGACCAACTTCCATTTATCCACCTTTATGCAAGGCCTACACTATCCCTTCCTCTCTTATGGAGATAGCGAAAGGATGGGTTGATGGGTTGTTTAATAGAGAAGTGGTCTACCAATGTAACAAGCTAGGCCGGTAATCGTTGTGTTGACCAATCTCTAATTTAGACAATAATCCCTATGAATAATGATAGATAAATCAATAAATGCGAAGTGAGTTCAAATTTATTATAGCTCTACAATAGATGTGCATAGGTGTAAATATTGTAGAGGTTGAACAGAAGGAACAAACAGAGGTAGGTTAATTAGTAAATATTGCTAATTAAAAAAACATACGTATATATTTTGGTTTTTATTTTTCTTATATTTATGTGAGTTTTCATTATAATTATTTTTATAGTTTTTTAAATGTTTTATATTTTATATTTTTACTTTTAGTTTTTCATTTGCAATTTTTTGTTTATTTTTATTTTTAAAATAATATGTATAATAATATCTAATAATATATGTATTATAGATAATACAAGTAATATATTATATATAAAATCAATATAGGTTACTTTTTTTTAACATTTTTATATATAATAAAAATATAATAAATAAAATATTTTTGTAAATTTTATGTTTTATTCTATTTTTTTGTTAATTTTTGTAGAATTATTACTAAATTTTAGGTATTTTAAAATAATTATTATAGCAAAACATTGAACAGAATAATTAACTAACACTGTTTTAGGTTTAATAAATATAAATAGGTCCAAAACTAGCCTAAAAGAATTTTTAGTATATAGTATATAATATAGAAAAATATGAAAGACATAGATGTATTTTGTATTTTTAAATAGTTTTGCTAATTTTTATAAACTTTTTAGGGTTTGTGATTTTTTGGCTTTATGTCTTGTATTTTTTATAGATTTTTGGAAATATGGTAGATAATAATATAATATAATTAATATAGTTTTTTGGAATTTTTAAAGAGTGTTTATAATTTTTATGGATTTTATACACTAAATGGGGGGAAATGCTTCTTTTGGATTTTTAATAAATAAGAAAATTAATTAAAATGCCAAAATAAAATTTTGTAATCTCAAATCCAGGCATTTAACATAAATTTCCTACAATTTTTTAGAAATAAAAATATTTATAATAAATAAAATACAAGAAATAACAATGCTATAGATATAGGGACCTATTTGCAATTTTAAGAATCATAAACTTTTTTTTACTAACTGGTCCCAAAAATACAATGGCTTGTCACAACATGTGAGATAGAATGACTAATTTGTAATATTTAGCAAATCCAAGGTTCTACATGCAATTATTACTAAAACTATTACTCATAATATGCTTTATATTGGACTAAATAATAATATAAAATTATAGAGGTGGTCAGGAAAATTACCCAAGAGGGATCCCTCATCGGTCGGTAGTAATCATGTCTCTTAATCTGATTAATGACCCATGATGGTCAATACCGAGTCATCGATTCGCAGCTTAGATCAGATCTTCGACCTCACTGAATGACTGATGCGTGGCTTGAGGGGATGATGGAGATCAAAACTGGGATGGGCCTTCAATACTATAGTTGTTGTTATTCTCGAAGAACATGGAAGAGTTGTTATTCTTCCCCACTTTGATTGCCTTGTTCCCAACCCTCCGACCTCCTCGATGGCTAGCGAAGGTCCCACTGCAGCTCCTCCGCAATGGCTACTTAAGGGTTTAGACCTTGCTGAGATGAGGTCTGGAGATAGAGCTTCCTAAAGGGTACAATATTGTTTGAAGACCCTTAGATGGGTTGCTCAAGTTCTTCGACCTATACAGTAAAAACAAGGGTTCGAGGGAGAAGCTCCTCGACCTGATTATTAGTGAAAGGGGGGGGGGGGGATGATGAGATGGACGGATCTCTAATGGCTCAGTGGAGGTGGATATTGATGGTATCGATGCGAGATTGGGGGGTCATATGGTCAAGGATATGGGGAAGACATTGAGGAACGAAGTCGAGTGGTTAGTGGATTGAAACTGTGATGTTTGAATGGTGCACAGAGGGCCAGAGCCTAGTGCTCCGAGGTGCTTAAATTTTTGGGGATTTTGATAAGTAAGACAAAATTAAATGAAACTAAGCTCAATATTATACTAAGAAATAAAAAGTGTAATGAAATGGAAAGGTTAAAAGTCGCTCACATGTCTGTGGTAGTTGGGAGAAGAGGTTCGTTGGTGGGTCTCCGGTGAGGGGCTGAATCGCCTCCACCTCCCTTCTCCTTACCTCTGATCGTTGAGGCTCTCCTCCTGTCACAAGGGAGCAGCTCCATCGTCAATCCTAATGGTTTACAGGTATCTAACGGTCAATTATTTATAAGCAGAGGAGATGGTGAACATGTGAGGGAGATTGCATGTGAAGGAGAGGCAGTTGGTGGACGTTAGAGAGGTAAGGAGATGGAGGGTGGTATGGTTGAGATGTTTGGTAGAGGACTCAAGGGATGTGGAGGTAAGGAGGATGCGTGAAAAATCGATGAAGATGGGCAGTCAGCGGTCTGACAGATCCAATCCTAGGCACGAGTATAGTTGACCGAGGGGTCAACTAAAGGCGGCCTCTGATTGGTCCTCATCAGCCATATAAAGATAAAATAGAAAATGAAAATGAATTATAAATAAAAATAAAATAGCTTGGATTTTTAATAATAAAAACTTAAAGAATAAAAAATTTTGTATTATTTTCTAACCTATTTTATTATGATTTTGATTTTTCTACAATATTATTTGTTAGCTGTTAATTTTTACATGTATACTAGTAGGTATATTTACCCATATTTTATGTATTTTATGTATTTTATTTTATATTTATAATACTTATTATCATATTTACATATTTTATATATTTACATATAGTTAAATACATATTAACATATTTTTGTCCTATTTTTCTGATTTTATTTATAAACATAAATAAATACATTATACATTTTATATGTATCATATACCTATATTATAAGATTTTATTTCTTTAAAGTGTTTTATTTTCATGATCTTATTTTGTATTTATATTTTTAATATATTTTAAATACTATATACAATTATTTAAAAATATAAGAAGAGTAAAAATGAAAGAATTAAATATATTAATATTATATACTGAGAAAGCTGGCTGTTGATGAAACCCCATTGTATCTTAACCTTATTTTTTATTAAATCACCTTCATTAGATAGATAATTTATTTTAAATACAACGTGGGTGTGGTATGGCGAAGATATTGACGTGTGAAGCTCGGATTGTGGATTTTTCATTAGGTTGTATAAGTTGCACTGTGCATGATTTTTATTGGCGTTTTTTAATAATTTTCTATATACTGATATGTAAAAGTTTCATGTTGATAATTTTTTAATCTAATGTATGTATGTTTGTGAGTAAAATAGAGAAATAATGGTTATTTGTAGAGTATGGAATTAGTGTTTTATGATGTGTATTTGGCTCTTATCTTCCCCTGCTTTATTCCTTGTCGACCCAATCAATATTGACTTGGTTTCGGGATTTAGGGTCATTAAATATCTTTGATACTTCATTTAATTTCCTTTTCTTTTCTTATTCATTTATTTTATAATTAAGTATAGGTGTTTATACAACAATGACCGACTAACTATAGATGAATAATGAATATTAATTTGTACAAGTTAGCTGTATTTACATATGTTTTATTAGAGATTTAAAAACAAAATAAAGGAAGGCTATCCATCATGGTCTACAACGGAATCCAACCTATGGTGTTGATCCACAACCAATGGGCTGTGTACACAACCCCAATAGGGGTCGTTCAAGTTCAAGGTGTCCTACCCTTGTCAAGCAATGACCTCGAGGTCCTCAGGAGCTCAAGCACATGCACTTCCTCCACCATTTTGTCTTCTTCAGATCTCCATGTAGGACATTATTCTTCATCTTATTATTTCTCTAATTTAGTTCCCAACATACACTCATCATTTTCCTATCCTATGAATACCTTCACCATCATCAGACATCATCCATCTTCGTGAATCATTCGAAGCACCTTCTTCTCTTCTCCAGAATCTCCTCCGCCTCGTCCCACTTCCTCCTCCCACAAGGAGGGGGAACCCATTTAGGACTCCACATTCCTCCATCTCGATGGCCCTCCAGTTCACTCCAACTTTTGTAAATTACTCTTTCATGGTTCAGCTAATCTTCTAACTTCAATGGTCAAACTTCCTTTCGTGCATCGTTCCAGAGCTTAGCCTCCAGGATGGTGCATTGACACACAACTCAAGTAGCCTCGGCCTTCTCTCATGCCATCTTCATCTTCATGAGACCCTTAGGAAGCCTCCTCAACCTTCAACAAGGTTAGAAGAGTATGGAGGTTCTCCCAAGGACTCACCAAAGCCAAGCCATCTCTGCCGCAACATGGAGGAAGAGGTGATGCAACCACACTACAATAACCACTGGATCATATCCAATCGATGGTGATCCAACGACCTAAATGTGTCCATAGATTTATCCACAAGTTGTTGCGAACCTCAATGAGACCAAGCTACACATGAAATCCCTCGAGCCACCCACGTGTCTCAGGCCACTTGCTGCTGACTGAACCACACTCCAAGCCTCGCCCTCACGTGCCCCGTGCATGTTGCCTGGTGGAATTCACATCTGAAGATCATGTTACTTCTCCATTTTGCATATCAGTTCTCCCACATGTGATATACGTGACGTGCATGGGTTATTACACTTTTATCTTGCCAGGTCTAATTAATTGCATAAATAATCCCCACACATGGTTATTTACACTTAAAACCCTCACTACTTCTATTAATTACATGTATGCCCTTGTGTGGATTCATTTCTGAGATTTTATGAATTTAAATTCATGTTTCTTTGTAAAAATACCACTGGACTATTCTTTTAATATCTTGAGCATATATTATCTAATTAATGTAAAGTTGGTCTTGATTTAAAGTTCCAGAAATTCTCTTGTTGATGGCATGTTAAAATTCCTGATTTGACCTTTATATGTATAAAAATCAAAGAAATATCTAGCTTATTCAACTTTGATTAATAATACCACTATTGTTTCTAGTTCCATATCAAGCACAATATTGATCCCCGATTTAATTAATTTGTTTAGATATTAATTAGGTGATGTATTATTCGATCTTATATTAGATATCACCTATGTGCTTTATGTGTATTATTTAAATCAGATGCTAATTTTTTTCAATTCATTTAACATATTAATTGGATTTGTGGTAATTGACGATCACTCTGATATTCTTTGGTTTTATTGACCTGACATTATTTAATTAATTCATGACAAGTTTATACGGATAAAATGTATCGTATTGCTTTGTTTTCTTCATGTAATGTCAAGCATCTGTGTCATTTTATTTCACATTTTATTTACATTATGAAATCAATAAAAATTGCATGCATTCATATGTATTATATTGTGCATTATTGACCTAGCTAACTCTATTGATCATTTAACTTAGGTATGTAAACCTTTGATTATACATTAATAGCTCATATCCTTGTGTTCGACCATGGACATATTTAGATTAAATTGAACCAATCCCTCTTCACAGAGATGTTTAGCTTGATTCTGATCAGTTATTAATCGATCTTACTACACTACGATACTATTAACTTTGTCGATTAATGCTTTATGAGAAGTCACTATTGTTGGGAATACAACTTCATTAGTGTATTTAATTAGGTCTAGATATTTCGTTAGTTAGTTTTTAGGGTTATTGATGAATCCCCATTCATCACTCTTTATTCTTTTATTTTAGTTAAAAACTTGGCAGAACATCATATATATAGTTGTAAATACAATAAGTTACCAATAAGCATGCATTTGTTAATAATTAATAATTAGCATGTATTTGTGCAAAAATAAAAAATAAAGAATAAAAGAAAAAGAGAGAAATAATTATAATAAATATTGAGTGACCGGAACCCAAGAGAAGGTACAAACTGGACATGATCGCCAAATAAAATAAGTAGAGAGAAAAAGGGCCACTCTACCCTGTACACATTCCCTTCCATGTATATATACATATTATCATTATTTTATTTTATTTTCACAAAAATAGAAATAAAAAGGTATTTTAACCCTTGTATATATTCCTAAAAATAAAATAAAAATTACGAAAATAAAAACTAAAAAAATTAATTTCTCTCTCCCACCTTGTATAAAATGCATGTATACATATATATTATACCTATTTATTTTACATATGTACATAAATAATAGAAATAAAATAAAAATTATTTTATCCTCCAAATTTTATGTTGTAAATAAATAAAATTTAAAATTAGGGTATTTCTACAAAAATAAGAAAATAAAAATAAAAATACATAAGTATTTGATACATGTATATAATGTAATATAATGTATATACCTTAATTTATTTTTTTATAAAAATAATTAAAAATCACTAAAAAATAGTTTGAAAAATAATAAACATTTTTCATGTTGAATATATTTTAAAATAAATATTTCCTATTTTTAATTTATGTTACAAATATTTTTGACCAAGCTAATTTCTGATTGGTCCAGGAGGGATGTTGACCCCGGTCAACTCCCCCTCCCGGACCCTCTTGTGCGTGGATCCGATTTGCACCCGTACTTTTCCCATTTTTCCCGATTGGACCCTGTTCGTTCATGCCACGATTTTGGCGCCCGCGTCACCCCAGTGGATCAGTGACCCTTGCGGATCCTTAGGATGATGCAGATCGCACTCGATTCGCACACGCTCGCCCGATCTTTCCAGCCACCTGGGACGCCCTATATATTCTTCATTCCATTGCCCAGAGCCGCATCTCGCACCGCACACTCTCCTTCTACCCTAGACTTCTTCCCCTTAGTGAAAGCAATCGGACCGAGCTTTTGGTCGTCGGAGAAGGTCGCTGCAGCCGACCCTCGAGTTTCTGGCCGGAGTTCCGCCGCGACGAGCCTCCCCCGCCTTCCGCAGCGAAGTCGAGGTGAAGACCCAGCCCGATTCACCCCCTGGAGCTGAGGATTCAGATCGGACCATCGGGTATCTTCCATTTGGATCCTAGTTCCAGTTATTTCGAATCTTTCGTCCGCCACTCCGCCTGCTTCGACCCGTCGGTCGAAGCCTCACCAGCCACTTTTATTCGCTTCGATTGATAGCCCCATTCATTGTCACCCTTCCCCCGCAGCCTGATTATCCTAGGCTTGTCTTAGATAGCCAAGATTAGGCCCGAGGTTCCTTCTACCACTTCGTCGGAACTCCACACCCATTCGTCATCGCTTCACGCTATTTTATGTCAAATAACCCTGACCGGAGTGTCCCTCCAAGTTGAAGCTATCCTCTGCAGGTCTTAGCGCACACAGATACGCCCCAGGTCGCATCCGCCCCACTTCGTCGGAGCTCGCCCAGGTCACGTATCCATTCCCGAAGATCTGACCGTCGGTGAGTCAATCGGACCCGTCCATTCGATGCGGAGGAGCATTGCGAGTCAACCGCCGTCATCCGATCGTTCATCGGAGTGCCGGATCACCATCGGTGCTCTGGTGAACCTCGCCCAGGAGGAGTTCATCCAGCATCCTTCTCTGCCATTGGATTATCGTCGTCGCCCACCGCCGTCCAGAGCCTGCCTTTGTCAGGTCGTTAGATATGACATCTAACAGCCCCTGTACGCCCATGTTCGCGCCCTCAGGACCGTCGTTGGATTCGCCAGCTGTCAGCATCAAAGCCGCATGTTGCCATCCAGTCAAAACGCGACACCTGTCCCCTCACGTGCGATGGACGAGCGGCTGGGTAATTTACTCCGCTTCCCCTACAATTATTTTCCTTTATTATTTAGTCTGTAAAATAAAAAGTACACAGTAGGGTAATTTGCACTTTTGATCCTACAGTTTCTCGTATTTACATTTTAGTCCTTCCTGAATGGTTGCACGTGCATCATCACGTGTATATAGGGGATATTTGCATGTATGGTCCTGGATTTAGTGGATGTTATGCTTTGATGTTATAGATTCATTATTTGCATTTATACCCCTGTGCGTGATGATATTGGACATGTGCTAAAATGTGCGTGAAAATTGTAGTAGGAGCCCTATAGTTTCTACATCTGTTATTATTCAGCCCTTGGAACGTGTTTTCTTTGCAACTTAGTCCCTATGTACTGTGTGCTTTGTTTTAGTTTAAATAAATATCAAACTTTGTCCAAAATTTATTAAATTTTGATATATTGCCCCTGCCATGGTGTAGGAATTTTTCTAATTTTTTGTTGCATTTTGTTTTCATTTAGTATTTTTAAAAAATTCAAAAAACTTAAAAATTTTTACTGTTTGTCTTTAAAAATCCACTAAAAATATCAAATACCTTGAAAAATTCCAAAAATATTCATGTATGTTTGTTTTGAGTTGTTCTTGCTTCAGACCATTTTTTATCGCATTTCATTTATAAAACCCATAAAAATTGAAAAACATTAACAACCTTATAAAAATCATTAAAAATTTATAAAAAAAATCAAAAAATGTGGTTTCTTCTTCTGTTGCTAGCTTTTCACTTATAGTTTCATATAAAATTGCTGCTCGAATTTTATAGGCATTTTAAGTATTTTTAACTTGCC
Source organism: Ottelia alismoides (assembly GCA_037367405.1). NCBI lineage: Eukaryota > Viridiplantae > Streptophyta > Magnoliopsida > Alismatales > Hydrocharitaceae > Ottelia > Ottelia alismoides. The sequence goes on from JAZKJV010000623.1 coordinate 753,596, forward strand.
GTTAGATTCTGGTTGTACACTGTTAAGTATTTTCAGCCTTGTTTCATTTTTAGAAAATTAACTAAAATTCAGAAAAATTCAATAAAATTAACAATAACTTCTGAATATTTCAGAAATCCAAAAATATTTTTATTTGAATTTTTTGAGCATTTTTAGGCTTTAAATAATTGTTGGTTTGTGAATTTTTGAGTGTTTTTATACTTCTTCTTTATTTAAAAATTACAAAAAAAAATTTGAAAAACCTAAAATCCACCAAAAATATTTATTTTCTAGATTCCCGACTACTTCATAGCCTATCGCATTCCGTGCTCCTTGTGTTCGACCCTGGTAACTATACCAGGTAAAATAAATTAGCGAGACCGCTATTTGTGCTTGATTGCTTGATTTTCGTGTTTAGTGCTCTTCTTTCTTCTTGATTGATTCTGGTCCGAGTGGTTGAGGTCGCAACACCCAGTGACATATTTTACCCTTAGTCGCCCGGGATTTCCAGGTCATCAGTTATTTAGGTCAGGTTTTATGTTGTGTTATTTTTTTATTTTGTTTTGTTTTATTGATGTGATTGTTATGTTATATCATGTTGTTTTCAGTTAGCTCTCTTTTATTATATCGAATCAACATGTTATTGTGACAGGGCCTGCGGAGTCGAGGATGCTTGGCGCTACACGAAGGCGAGTAGCTTGGAGCTCTAGCTGAAGGGAGCACTAAAAAAAGCGAAATTGGCGTGTACATGGGGGTTGTACTGGGGGATCACTTGTGGAACACATGTGCTCGCCCAATCTCCTCGTACATTTGAATTTAGAGGTGGGGGTGGGAAGGCGCATGTTAGAGAGTGAGCGAGCACCTACGAGCCATTGGGAAAGCACGTAGTTGCTCACCAATGTTTGTGAATAGAACACATGCCCGACTTCAGTGCTCATTCTAGTCATTTCTTCCTCCCAAACCCCATCGTCGGTAATTTTTGACACCCCTCCTCCGCCGTCGACAACCATGTATCATCGCCCTCTTGCCTACTATCCCCTTCCTTGAGATATATTGACCACTCTTCTCATTTATTTTTAGTTTTTGTTGCATACATGTGAAGAAATGTAAATTTTAAATTTTATTAATATAGATTCTTTTTCCACCATGTATAGTTAATTTGTGGTTTTATGTTGTCACCATATCTGCCCCTACTTTATTCCTTACCGACCAAATTAGTATTAACCTGGTCTCGAGGTTTATGGTCATATAGTATTTACAATACTTCATTTATTTTTCTTTTCTTTATTCTTATATTTTGGATTTAGATACAAGTATTTATGTATTATTTATAAATGAATAATGAATGTTAATTGTACAATTTATCTATATTTGCATTTGTTTTGTTAAGGATATAAATGTAAAATGGAAGGATGAAAGTAGATGAATGGCTATTCATCAGGATCAGATTTCAGCCACTCATATGTGAACCGTCATCTAGCCTCCAAGACATGCCACGTGTATAAGTGAAGTGATACCCACCGTCTGATGGAGCACCCATTAGGGGTAAATTACAAGAACCCCCTCCAGCATTTTTTTATTTTTATCTTAGCCTTGTAAATATTATTCCTTTTGTAAAATAATATATATTTTTTGCAAAAAAGGACCCTACACTTTATTGTAATTGCATAATAGTCCTTCCGACTCACATGTAGAGATATGTGAGGCCGTATAAAAATTTCATAGTTGCCCTTGTAGTTTTTGGACCTGTTATTTAATGGAAATAAACTTTTTTATAAATTACGACCATGTCCCTATTCATGTAACATCTAACTTTGTTTTATTTTATGCATTATAAATATTTTGATTGCTTCAAAAAATTGTACAAAATTTTACATAAGTGCCTTTAACATTGCTAGAACAAATAATTTTTTTGCATGGTCTTTTAGTAATTTTCGTATTTATTAAAATATAAAAAAATAATTTCACCATGTTTAAATATTGAAACCCATAAAAATTCGAAAAACAACTCCAAAATTTTCCAAAAAATACATTATTTATGTTATTATATTCTCTACCACATATCCAAAAATACTAAAAAATACAAAATATAACATCTAAAATGAAAAAAAACCCTAAAATCTTATAAAAATATCAATGACTATTGAAAAATAAACATATATCATTCTATTTGTAAATTATATATATATATATACATTATACTATGTATTAAAAATAGTTTTATATTAATTTTGGACTTACATACATTTATTGAACCTAGAACATTATCGGATAATTATTCTGTTCATTATTTTGATATATTTATTACTAAATATACATAAAATTAGTAAAAAAATCTATAAAAATTTAAAAATAGATAAATATGCAAAAACATAAAAATATTATATTTCATGTATTTTGACTATATTTTTGATATTTTTCAAATTTCTTGCAAAACAAGCATTCCTAACATGTCCATCTAGATAGGGTCAAGTTCTGCAATTCTGGTATCGTTAAAATGTGATAGTCTTGATGGACATGATAGAAGCATCGTAGTTGAATTTGGCATGAGGCCATGGTGATATATGGTGGATTAAATATCCTAAGGTTTCATTTCAAAAACACAAAAAAATAAATAAAAATAATGATCGGGTGCAACTATTTGGCTACACCATAGGTGCAACTTCCCCATCCCCATATACTATGGGAAAAGGGTATTTTCTTATTGGTTTTTTGATTTTTTTGAAGGAAATCCATGGGGATTTAATTAGTCTATTAAGTGGAATATGTGTTTCAAATTGATGCAAAACAAACATTCCTAACATGTCCATCTAGATAGGGTCAATTTCAACAATTCTGAGACCACTAAAATGTGATAGTCTTGATGGAGATGTTAGAAGTGTCGAATTTAGTTGAATTTGACATGAGACCATGGTGGTATATGTTGATTCAAATCTCCCTATGGTTCATATTAAAAACACAAAAAACTAATGAAAAAATGGTCAGGTGCAACTAGTTAACTAAACCAGCAGGTGCAGCTTCCACAGCCCCATATACTATGGGAAATGGTAGCTACACTGGGAGGTGCAACTATAGCTACACCTGACCATTTTTCTTATTGGTTTTTTTTATTTTTTTGAAGGAAACATATGGGATTTACTTAGCTTATCTAGTGAAATATGTGTTTCAATTTTCATGCAAAACAAACATTCCTAACATGCCCATCTAGATAGTATCGATTTCAGCAATTCTGAGATCATTAAAATGTAATAGTCTTGATGGAGATAATAGAAGTGTCGAATTTAGTTGAATTTGGCATGAGACCATGGTGATATATTGTGATTTAAATCCCTTAGGTTTCATTTCAAAAACACAAAAACCCAATGAAAATGGTTGGGTGCAACTAATTGGCTACACCCCTGGGTGCAGCTTCCCCGGCCCCATATACTATATACTCTATATATTACTTAAATAATATATAATATCATCATTATATATAATTATATATTTTTTAAAATTAAAAGAAACTAAATTTTGAAAAATTAAAAGAGAACAAAAATAAAAAATTATATATATATAACCATTAAAAATCCATAAAATCGCCATATAATTAAAATCCCACATTAAAACAAGAAAAAGTGGAAAATAAAAAATTCTTATTAATTAGAAATAATTAAATAATAATTATAGCATTCTACCGTCTGCTCCTTATTCTAGATACTCTACCATACTTACACATGTGCACATCTGTAGTAGAATTATAATAATTTTTAACTCACATTCACATTGATTGATTTATCTATCCTATACCATGGGTTATCTGTTGATTGATCGAGGATCTGGTCATCACAACGATGATTGGCATAACTTGTTAACTCAATAGGCCAAATCCCTGTCATCACATGCCATGTACATTATATGTATGGGCACACACTTTTTGATACATACATGTAATATATTTTTGTGGACATGAATTGTAATGAAATGAATGATGAACAAGTTATGAATGGAACTAATATTAGGGGTTGAACTAATATTCCAAAAAAGGGAGGGGTATAATTGATATTACAATATCTCAAATGGGAACAAAAGAAAAAAAACTTCTATGTATTACTTTGCAATTCCAATATATTACAAATGTTACATATCACAATTCCTCCCCTTTTCCTTACTCCAAGTCGAGTTTCGATGTTCGGCGTTAAAGCTCCATGTATGTTACTTTTTCTGGTATTCTTGCAAAAATCGGAGGAGCGCTCCTGATGACGATGCATTATTGGCCTCTCCTCCAATGAAGAATAGCACACTATCACTAAAAGTTCCTCTATTACAGTGATCCTCGATTTCACTAATTCTCACTTTGTTGCAATATTTAGCCACAAGAACCTCACTCCGGTGTGTTGCTGTGGATATGAAGGGAGGTGAATTGGGGCCCTATGTCAGAGATGGATAATAAAGGAGCAAGCCTCTAGTAGAAGGAGCTCACCAGAGTTGATCAGTAGGTGGATGGAGGATGGAGAAGGTGAAGCGGATGGCTATGTCAGAACAAAAGAAGGGAGAACCATAGCGGGGGGTAGGCAATCAAAGAAGAAAGAAAAATAGAAGAAGAAAAGGGAAGGAAGCAAAGTGGATATCATATATGAATAGAGATATTGTGACCTCTAATTGTCACTCAACACCTTAGTGTAGGTAAAGCTCATCGTGCACCAAATGCACACGATGTGAGGGCTTATTACCTCTTCTAACCATCGATAAAGCTTTTTCATGAAAAGATTGATGTCTGATCTTCCAACATATCGTTGTTGTCACCAACAAACAGAATAAGAAGGTGGGATCTCGAGATAGTGTGAATTATCTTCCAGAAATGGGAGATTGTATGTGGGGGTTTGGATCTGATCAACTCAAGACAAAGATGAAGTTAGGTGTGATGGCTCACGAGATCAAGGGATCAGTTATTTGTGTAATAGTTAGAGAATCATTATGAATGGATGATTGTGTCGATTGTGGTACATCAACAAAGTCGAATAAATATGATGGGAAGAATGTAGGGGTGAGGATCGTCTAGAGGTTGGGATGACATCTGATGTTGACACATGTCATCACTTCAATATTCCCCACCTCAAACACGGAGATAATTCACTATAAATTAAGAAAAAGGTTTAATTTAAGTAAAATTTCAACAAGAATTATTAGGGAATTTAATTTTCCATAGCTTTCGTGAAGACACCAAGATCCCACGTATATGGCCTACAGAAAGAGATGATATTTTTCTACGATAAAATACATAAATTTCTGTATTTTACAAATGTTCATTTTAAATTCTATTTTTGTATTTGAAATATATATTCTATATTTTATTTACATAATATACATTGCAATGCACATTTTTTCAATTTTGTTTACTTTATTAGTTAGGTTAGCGTATTATAGAAATTAGGGTGTTATTGATTCTTATGTCTAGAATACCTATGAATTTTGGGTCTTGATTTTTGTTTATTTTTAAATTGTTTTTGTGATTTTTATATTCTTCTAGATAGAATATATAACAAACAAATTACACCAATAGTACAAGTGCCACAATGTGCATCATGTGCATGAATTAAAATACAAAATCAATAGATGCATAACGTATTTAGGTCCAAAATCAAACTTTCCATATATGACCCATATTTACCCACAGAGTATGCTAAATAGATAGTACATTTTAGTATTCAACTTTAAAAGTTAGTAGGGTTCAATTGGAGTTCATGTGGTCAAGATATTCAACTTTCAATAATTACGTGGTAATTGAAAATAAGATTTGAGTCATTGTGGGTTGTGCATCTTATGACTTTTAACTTATTTTTGTATTTTTATTCACATTCTTATTGAACTATTCCAATTGAAGTTAGTTTGAGCTCTGAAGACCACAGAGAAGATTTTTTACTTATTTAGGGTTTGTGTAGATCCGATTTACATTTGAAGCTCTTCATGTTTTCTTATGGAATCTTCTTCTTTGAATTTTAATACTATTTTAGTATAATTATATTTTTTGCCAAGCATTTTGTATTATCTCATTATTTTATGTGATTTATATATGTATGTATTTAGTAATTTAGGTTTAAATTTGAGTTTAAAATGAATGAATCACATATTCATCAATTTCGTTATACAAAGACTGTATATTCCCAAATGCATACTTTTAAGGGATAATTACACCCATAACCTTAACTAATTTCGCAATAACATTCATAAACCTGCATAATCGCGAATTACATAAGAAACCCTGAGTAATGCTTAACTCTTACATGACATACCCCTGTGTCATGTTCCGTTTGGGATAAGCGTTATGTTTAACGGATTCCGTTAAAAAATACAAAAATATCCCTAATATCCATTCTTATTTACAAACCATGCCATCCTTTTCCCTCCCCCCTCACCCGTGGGCTGAATTTCTCCTCCGCTGCGAGCATCCTCCCTGCGGCTCATCACCTGCTCCCGCGCGCCGAGCTCCGACTGCAGCCCCCCAATCTGCGTGCACACCGAGCTTCCTCCTTGCGCCAGGTTCATCCGCGCGAACATGTAATCAAGATGTGATTGTTTGATTTAGGATTATTATTTTGGGATAAACTTCCCTTATCCTCGTATAAGGGGACATTAACACGGCTTAATTTTAGTTTTCTTTGTATACTTTTAAAACTTGATGTTCAGATATACTCCTGTGGATAGATATAAGAAATATACAACTATATCTTAAAGAAATCAAATACTGATATAAACAATACATTATTTTTGACATGGTTACTAATGCCATTTGGGATTTAAATAACTATACATTCAAAGACACATTGCTCAAATATCATATTATTATAATGGTTTTTTTGTCTTAAAATTTGGATGATGCTAAAGAATATTCATATGACTATTGAATTCTACAACAAAATTGTATATGAAAATGAATAACTTGAAATGTCTGTTTTATAACTTCCCATATTAGACAATATAACAAGAATACTTTGCAAAATTATCTTTTTCTTCTTGTAATTCCCAACGAATATGATGATAATTATTTGCCGACTCTTTTGCGACAAAAGTTGCAGCACTCCTTGCTAATTTAGAAATAATTTAAAGAAAAATCAATCAATAATGATTAGAGTGTGATTCGTTGCTAGCAGTATACTAACAAATACGATATTAGTTGAGAAATAAAGAATCAAGTGATGAGTTATATATTGGGAAATTTACATCCATAACCCTGAGTAATTTTGTAATTACAATCATAACCCTGCATAATCACGAATTACGTGAGAAACCTCGAGTAATGCTTAACTCTTACATGATATAACCGTGTGTTATGTTCCGTTTCAGATGTCCGTTATAGATGACGGTTTCCGTTATGAAAAGACAAAATTATCCCTGATGATCACTGTTATTTGCAAAAACATGCCATCGTAAATACCACCGTACCCCTCCCATCAATCCCGTGCACCACCGACCTTGCCGATCCCCTGCACCAACCGAGCTCATCCCCTTCGCCCCCTCTCCCCGCGCCAATCCCCTGCACCACCGACCTCTTCTCCTTCGTGTCCCCCCCGATCCCCTGCGCCAACCGAACCCCCGCCGACCGAGCTCATCTCCTTTGCAATCCGCAACGTCGTCCCCTTCGCAACCCACCGCAACACCATCCTCGAGCAGATCCCCCTCCCCACAGCGTCGTCCCCTGATCAAACCACCCCGCAACACCATCCCGAGCAGAGCTCCCCCCTCCTCGCAGCATCGTCCCCTGAGCAACCCACCCCACACAAGACCATCCCCACCCACCCCCTGAGCAAACCACCCCGCACAAGACCATCCCCGCACAACACCATCCCACGAGCCCCACCCCCCAGCGCACGGAGGCCCCCCACCCCAACGTGCGAGTCATCCTCAAGCAGAACCCCTCCGCGCGCGGAGGCTTCTCCCACCTGCACCCCCGCAGTGAGCTGTCCCTCGACCAGCGCCCCCACCGACTCTGCGCGCGCGACCCGCACCGAGCTTCTCCCACGTGCATCATCCCCCGACCAGCGCCCCCACCGACACCGTGCGCGTGACCCACACCGAGCGCCCCCACCGACTCCGCGCACGACCCGCACCCTCGGAGCGACCCATCCCTCGACCAGCATCGTACCCCAACCCGCACCAAGCTTCTCCCACCTGCTCGAGCCCGCCCTCCTAAAGGATATGGTTTGATCCTCAAGCGCATCACAGAAGCGTGAGCGTCCTATCGAATACGACGAAGAACGACTAGTCGGACTAGTTGTTCTATGCAGCGAAAATTAAAAATTTTTCATGCGACGAAACCACATGATCCAAGAACATTTCTCGGATCATTTCGTCTAAACCACAAACAAATAATATGATTACCTCTTGAAGTGTGGTTGCGATCGAGTCTCTAAACGAAGAGACCTCCTGTCTCAAGTCCGATCCGATGGAGGAGACGCTTGCGAGCGCGAGGATGAACCGTGTGCTTCTCGCAATCCATGTTGATGATCCAAGCGGTGGATCTCCTGATCTCGACTCACGAGATCCATCGACTTCTTCACGAGCGAGGCGCACCGAAGGAGACGAAGATCCACGAGCAAACGATTGGGCAGCATGACGACAACGCTGCGGCGATGGAGAGTCTCTCTAAGGCATCCATAGTGGACGGCCATGAGAGGAAGAGAGAGGGCTGACGTGTAGAGAGAAAGAGAGAGAGAGAGAGATGTGCTTCTAAAGCATTGTGTTGTGTAAAAAAGAGCAAAACAATGCCTCTCCTTTTATAATATTTTGGGATCCATGGACAACACAAATCCAATGGCTCTCATTGATTGTGTTTCTTTCAATGGCTAAGATTTGTGTTAGTAAAAACCAACAACAATTAATTTAATTGAGATTAAATATATATTGACAAATCAACATAATTTAATCCTCAAATTAAATCAATCAAATATGGGGATAATGGAAAAGAGAGAATGCCTCCTTCCATATACATGGAGTGGACGGCCTCCCTTTCCTAATAGGAATAGGTGGCCGTCCCTCCTATGGAAGGACTATCTCCAAATGTAATCTCCCTTGATTACATTATTCCTTGTATCTTCAATTTATTACAAAAACAATTGTTGTAAATTATTCTACAAAATAATTCATAATTATTTTGTGAACTTTGCAATCTTGCCATTGGAAAATTGTGAATCACATTCACAACACAAAATAAAATGTAAATTACATTTTCAATTTAATGTCCAATGTGAATCCAATTCACATCAACATTTAATTAACATATGTAAATTACAAATTGCTCTCTCTTATATATTATAAATCACATTTATAATATATATGACTAATATGGATATTTCTATCCATATCATTCATATTCATGATAATTAAATCACATTTAATCAGCTTGGATCTCTATTCTCATGTGCTCAAATAATATGAATCATATTCACATTATTTACATCTTTGATAATCAAATCACATTTAATTATCTAAGATAGCTCTCTTTATAGTCATGATACTTAAATCACATTTAATTATCCATTTTCTCAATGCTCGGATACTCATATCAACAATGAAATTATCCATGAACTCTTTCAAGGATAATGCGCTTTCTCCGCGAATACTTGGAGATAAGGACAGTACGATTGTATTGTTCCACGTATAGTGACTTGGATATTGAGATCGTATATCAAATCCAGATCGCAGGCCTCCCATAGATGCTTGATTAAATCAAGACCGCAAATCTAATCTTCTCATTACATCTGAATCATATTTAGATCAATGTCCAACATTTGGACCAAGATCAGATTACTTCTCTACTGAGAGGAGTCACTAAAATTCAGACCCGTTTCATCACTCCCAAGGAATGGAAGCGTCATGGTTATACAATCGTTTATGATCACATCACCTTCAGGTATTCCCAATACCTATACATCCTGCATACTGGGAGACTCAAAATAAACCCGAAGTATTAGATCAAATTTATACTGTCTACTTCAGGGTTCTATCAGTATGTTTCTCATTCGATCATTGGGAGTTGCATCGATCATACACTTTCCAAAAGCGTATATCATACCTAGGTCTTGATCATATACTTTCGAAAAGTATATATCAAACCTACAAATTCAGTCAAGCTTCGAAAGCGAGACGACCGTGCGCACGAAATTTGATTCTTCCCAATATCTCATGAGTGAGCTCATGCCTTCCAGTTCAATAAATGAACCTGTATGATCCCTTTAAGAGATCGTATTACTCATATGCCCTTATATGCACACCAGCGCGTCGGTGTATAGACCTTGGTTAGGTCATCAACATATTGGTCTGTCAAATGTACATACTTAGACATATAGTAACACATCTATCTCCGGTCGGAGGATGTGTGCCTATATCATGACAGCATACGATATAGGACTTTGGTTATCTCGATCTCGTTAAGTCGACTCTTTGACCTAACTAATCTGACACCTCCGAATCTCTATTCTTATGCAGAGGACCTGCATCAAGAGGTCGGTCAGATATCAGCCTTTAGAGATAAGGATTGCCATCTCCTACTCAGGATGGAGATCATCTCTTAACAATCATTTGATGGTATTTGATGAGTCCTCAATCTAACTCTTTAGATATTTATCCAAGCACGATCCTCTATGATTCTATTATTGAATCAACAACTGTATGATCAATAAGATGGCCATGGTACATAACCCTAATTGTACTAAGGGACCTATTATGCAAATTATTTCATTCTTCATTTCAAACTATTTATTGCATAATGGCTCGACGTGGGCTCGCATGTCCAACAATCTCCCACTAGCCCAAAGAGCCATTAATGGGCTAATCATTTAAATCCGCACTCATGTGACAATCATAGTCTATTAAGAAAATAGCTAGGTAAGCTGATCAGTCACTTTGTTTCTGCGAGACTACACCAAGTCCTTTTACGACACTTGCATATCCCAGTAACAGTGCTCGCATCTAATGCGAATGTTGCATCCTATGCAAACAATACTCAATCTTGTTAGCTACAGTGTCCTTGACACTACAACTTAACAATTATCATAACCAGTATTTCCATAATTCTTATTAGAATACCCTTATTCTCGAAGATCACTATCTTTTAAGGTATCCACAGTTAAGTCCTTTTAGATCTCTATCTATAAAGTCTTAAGTTTTTGAAGATAAGACTTTTAGATCACTATCTCAAAAATCTTATCATCTATGAAGATTTTGTTATTATTGCAATCAAGTGTTTTCTCTCCATAGTAGGATTAGCAACACTTTACTACTCCCATTGCATGGCAGATATCTGGCTTTTGTACACATCTAGCATACACTCGACTTCTCGTAACCAATGCACAAGTGCAAGTAGTTCTGGCATTCACTTCCTCAACTCTTTGAGGTGTTATCCCTTTAGATAGGTCAGTGCCATATCTTAAGGGATGGAAGCCTTTCTTGGAATATCCAAGAATGATATATGTCCATGGTATACTACAAATGTGACAGTCCCAATACCCTCTTCTCTTTGCTTCTGAACACCTTTAGAACTAAGATTCAAGAGATATCCTTGAGATCATATCTCAAGTTATGGGACAACCAGATAATGAAACACTTATTATTATCCTTATATCATTTTAAATGATTAAGATATCATCTACATTTAGCACGATGAACGCAAAGGCACTCTCACTAAGCTTCACAGGCTCATCAAGATTCTATCTGAAATCATAACATTTATAATCTCATCAAATCTTATTGTCCAACTTCAAGAAGCTTATTTGAGTCCATAGATGGATTCCTTAGCTTGCACACCTTGCTTTCCTTAACCATGAAGCCCTGGGGCTACTTCATGTGAATATCCTCAGGGAGGTATTCATCGAGGAATGCAATATTGACTTACATCTTGAAGATGCAATAATCAAGTTGTGTAGCTAAGGTTAGCAATATTCTGATGATTTTAAGTATGGTCACCGAAGAGCAAGTCTCGTCGCAAGCAATGTCTTCTCTTCCGGTGTGTAGCTCATGTCTATGAACCGTGCTTTGAAGGTCTCTACCTTCTCATCAGGTCCCCTTCCTCTTGAAAATCCATTTACACCTTTATGGGTCTTATCCACATAGGTGGATCCTCGATGGTCCATATACAACACTTGTATATGAAGTCTACATTAGACTTTTATTGCTAACATCCATATATCCATGCTATGATCTTCAGAAGCTTCATCACATGAAGTTCGATCATTGTCAGATTTCTCTAACACATGGAATCCATCCTCAAACTCATTTGAAGAGGTATTAGTGTTTCATCTTTAATCGTCCTTTTAATTTCCAATTTCAGGAGTCTCATTATCTTCTCAAGATTAAATGAGTTCCTACACTTCATTTTCATCTTGATTCTCAAGAGTCTCAACCTCTAAGAATCACATTCTCAGAAACGAGATATTTTAAGAATCTCAAGATGATAAAGTAGATATCCAATTCCATCCTTTATTTTCCTAATGAAGCAGCACTCTCAAGTGCTAGATTCCAGCATGCATGGAATCTTTATAAGGATATACATTGTAGTCTCTACTACATATATATACCTGGAAACTAAGTGATAATTATGCTAAAAATTCATCATTGATAAGATCATGTCACACATGATCCAATTGCATCTCCCTATAACTCTATTGAGTTAAGGTGTGTTAGGAGGATTGAGATAGAAATGATATTCATATCTCCATAAGGTATCCTTTAAATTAATCTAACAGGTACATGCTACCTAGATTAGATCAAATTCATTTTTTCTTCCTTCAAACTTTGGTAGTAAACCAAAATAATGAAATCTTTGAACATTTCAAAGGTTTCTTTAGGTGAAGAGAAGAAATCTCATATCATGCATAATCATCAATAGATATCACATATCCATAATGTTTACTATGATATAGATGATTCGCATACATCAATGTGTATGAGATCTTGAATACCTTGACATCTTACACCATTCCCAAAGAAGGTTGTATTGGACATTTTACTTTGAATACAATATTCATAAGTATGTAAGTTTTGAAATTTTAGACATTCTAAAGCTTCATCTCTTACTAGTCTATTGATCAAATCAATAGACAAATGTCCAAGGTTTGATGCTAGATCATTGTCAAATGATCTTCATCCTCCTACTGATCTTAAGGTTTAATTTCAGTATTTAGAAATGTTAATGAACCATTCATTAATTTTCTAATTTAGTGGAGTCCCTTAGATTTAGATTACTATATGAAATATCTCCATCATAACTTTTTATGATTGGTCCATTCCAGAATTTATGTTTATTTCCAACATTTAGAAATAAACAATGAGTGTATTCTAATGTCCTGGTCATAGAGACATTCTCTAAGACTAAGGGCTCTCCCACTGAAATTATGAAGTCTAGTGATCCAATGGAAATTGTTGTAACAATTGCATCGAAAACCATGTAGATGACTATTAAACATGAAGATCAAATTCTCCAGTCTTCTAAAACATATGCAACCCATTGCAAGTGTTGTTAGAAGATTGAGATACAATTATAAGACTTCATCTTATTTAATAAGCAAGTCAATATCAATGATTTATGTAGATTATTCCGATGCTCTATCCGAGTCCTTCTCTAAGGATTCTAGACAGACTTGATAGTCATACCATCAACACACCAACTTATTACAGTATTGGCATTTATCCAATTATTTGGATGTCATATGGAAGACACAGAAGTACAACCAACTCTTTGACTGTACTTCTCACTTGGGTCCAACCCATGCTTCCACTGCGCTCCCTTTATCTACAAGCAACCATTGCTTAGGACAGAGGATCTCTTATTTTAAATTCAAAAGAATTCAAACTAAGAGTATTTCAACATTTATTCATGCTTCATTAAATTAATATAAATAATATGAAGCATCATGAATGACCAGATTATAGACAGTAGAATGATGGCATTCATCATATCTACATCCATCTAAACTCTTAAAACATTGGTTCAGGTGGGTACTCAAATAATTTGAATACATCATCTCTTATAGAGCCACCATTCTGCACGATGCAGAGAACCACGTCATTCATGATTAAATATCAAGAGCACATATGTATGCCATAACATCTTCTTAGATTTTATAAGGATTAATTGACAATTGCGATTATCATCGACATGTTACTTTCAAAGTACATCCGATGAGATCAAGACTATAGAGACATACAAACCCTAAGGTTGTAGTCCTATTATCTATTTAATTGTCATTCCTCAATATTATGAGGAAACTTGCACATTGCAACCACATACATTATGTGTCTAACTGCAAGCACAATATCTGGATCATGAGTCCAATCCATGATATTTTACTGGTTATTATTGAGTATAGAATTGACTGGGTTTAATGAAGGATTATCTGAAATAAGAAATTTGCATAAGTGTATATATTTATGTATATACATAGTTTACTTTGATTTAGGAATTTTTATATCAAAGTTGTCTTGCCTTATCAACACTGAAAGTTCATTCCCTTAATCACTTTCAATGTAAGAGATATACTTACCATTATATCTCATCAAGATCTGGGATCTCCTTCCTTATCTTTGTTACATCCCAATAATATGAGAATCTGCAAGTCCGATAAAAAGAAGCGGGAACACATTCCGCCTTGCAAGTCCAACTTGCATTCCCAATTTGGTCTTTAACACCCGGGCCCACCACCCCTAAGGCGATGTTGACCCATCATTAATTGAACCAACGGTCAATGAGAACAGTACTCGCTATACGCAATCCAATATCGCCCCAATAATATGAGGATCCGATATTGGGGTCATTGCATATACGGCCTTACTCTTTTGAGAACCAAAGAGCCCGATCCAGATGCGCTTGCAAGCAGGACCTGTCACTTCGGACATGCGTCTCCCACATGCAATCCCTGGCGACGGAACTCTTCGCCTTGACGGGAGACCATGGATGTCATTTATGTGATCCTCCATATCATATTCAAATTCTAATTAATCATTATGAATCGCATTCATTATAATCAATTCTTCCAAGGGAAATAAAATTTCTATTCATAATAGAGTGTTTTAATTTTAATTGGATTCCAATTAATCTAATCATATTAAATTAATGATCCAATCAATATCCAACAAACATTTTAATTGTTACTTGAAACATGGTATTATCTCAAATACGTATTATTTCGAATTTTAATAATTAGAAATACATCATGACTTCTTAAGCATTATACTAACCCTACCCGTTGTAATGGACAGTACCGACGAGAGTGGGACGGAGCACATACGTTGCAACCCGCCACCCCAATGCTCTCCGACTAGACATCATATCCACCTCGGGAAAGGATAATGCAAAATAAATCACTTTGTACTTGAAATGGTTATCGGTTCTTCAACCGAACTTATACCATATAATAATAATCAAAATAATTTTGATTAATATCATTATAATATTATAATGATATTTTCTAAACAAATCCCAAATCCTATTCAAGCAACATATTTGTTGGAATGTAGATCATGTAGATCATGCAACCAATTAGTGATCTAGATCACATCTAATCAAATATTGGTTAAAGCAATGTCATTTAAGGAAATAATTATCATCAAATATTTCACAAATATTTATGCACAATTATTCCAGGAAATTAAATAATTTAATTTCACTAATTGATTAAATGATAATCAATAGGTTCTTGATTAGGAAAGTATTTCCAGCAGTGACCCTCACTTACTAAAAATACCATATCTCAATCAATTTAAATCCAAATTAAGCAAAGTAAGTTCTTAAAGTTTGTAATTTGATTTGCAACAGAACCTAAGTGATTTGTACGTATTTCAAGGTGTTTCAAATACGCAATTAACATCTTAATTACGTTGAGATTTGTAGTCCCCGAAACTGTGGATACATGTTCACTAAAATGAGCATAACGTGAGCAAACGGAATCGAATCCTGCGGTTTCCTTATTTAATGGGGAAAAAAATTCAATTATTATTTTCGTGTTTAAACAATTTAAACAGTGCCAAAAATAATCTCAAAACAGAGATGCGAAAATGAAATGCAAGAAAACTTTCGCAAACCCTAATGAACCCAAGTCGTCCTAGGTTTACGGATCGTATCCAAAACCTTCCGACAACCTGGCTCTGATACCTCTTGATGGATATGGTTTGATCCTCAAGCGCATCACGGAAGGGTGAACGTCGTATCGAATACGACGAAGAACGACTAGTCGGACTAGTTGTTCTATGCAGCGGAAATTAAAAATTTTTCATATGACGAAACCACATGATCCAAGAACAATTCTCGGATTGTTTCGTCTAAACCACAAACTAGTAATAGGATTACCTCTTAAAGCGTGGTTGCGATCGAGTCTCTAAACGAAGAGACCTCTTGTCTCAAGTCCGATCCGACGGAGGAGACGCTTGCGAGCGTGGGGATGAACCGCGTGCTTCTCGCAATCCATGTTGATGATCCAAGCGGTGGATCTCCTGATCTCAACACAAGAGATCCACCGAGTTCTTCATGAGCGAGGCGCGCCGAAGGAGATGAAGATCCATGAGCAAACGATTGGGCAGCATGACGACGACGCTGCGACGATGGAGAGTCTCTCTAGGGCATCCATAGTGGACGGCCATGAGAGGAAGAGAGAGGGCTGACGTGTAGAGAGAAAGAGAGAGAGAGAGAGAGAGAGAGAGAGATGTGCTTCTAAAGCATTGTGTTGTGTAAAAAAGAGCAAAGGGGTGCCTCTTCTTTTATAATATTTTGGGATCCATGGATCTCAATCTATGGACAACACAAATCCAATTGCTCTCATTGATTGTGTTTTTCCAATGGTTAAGATTTGTGTTGGTAAAAACCAACAATAATTAATTTAATTGAGATTAAATATATATTGATAAATCAACATAATTTAATCCTCAAATTAAATCAATCAAATATGAGGATAATGGGAAAGAGAGAATGCCTCCTTCCATATACATGGAGTGGACGACCTCCCTTTCCTAATAGGAATAGGTGGTCGTCCCTCCTATGGAAGGAGTATCTCCAAATGTAATATCCCTTGATTACATTATTCCATGTATCTCCAATTTATTACAACAACAATTGTTGTAAATTATTATACAAAATAATTCATAATTATTTTGTGAATATTGCAATCTTGCCATTGGAAAATTGTGAATCACTGTCACAACCCAAAATAAAATGTAAATTACATTTTCAATTTAATGTCCAATGTGAATCCAATTCACATCAACATTTAATTAACATATGTAAATTACAAATTGCTCTCTCTTATATATTATAAATCACATTTATAATATATATGACTAATATGGATATTTCTATCCATATTATTCATATCCATTCATCTTGGATCTCTATTCTCATGTCCTCAAGTAATATGAATCATATTCACATTATTTACATCTTTGATAATCAAATCACATTTAATTATCTAAGATAGCTCTCTTTATAATCATGATAATTAAATCACATTTAATTATCCATTTTCTCAATGCTCGGATACTCATATCAACAATGAAATTATCCATGCAACTCTTTCAAGGATAATGCGCTTTCTCCGCGAATACTTGGAAATAAGGACAGGACGATTGTATTGTTCCACGTATAGTGACTTGGATATTGAGATCGTATATCAAATCCAGATCGCATGCCTCCCATAGATGCTTGATTAAATCAAGACCGCAAATCTAATCTTCTCATTACATCTGAATCATATTCAGATCAATGTCCAACATTTGGACCAAGATCAGATTACTTCTCTACTGAGAGGAGTCACTAAAATTCAGACCCGTTTCATCACTCCCAAGGAATGGAAGCGTCATGGTTATACAATCGTTTATGATCACATCACCTTCAGGTATTCCCAATACCTATACATCCTGCATACTGGGAGACTCAGAATAAACCCGAAGTATTAGATCAACTTTATATTGTCTACTGCAGGGTTCTATCAGTAAGTTTCTCATTCGATCATTGGGAGTTGTATCGATCATACACTTTCCAAAAGCATATATCATACCTAGGTCGTGATCATATACTTTCTAAAAGTATATATCAAACCTACAAATTCAGTCAAGCTTCGAAAGCGAGACGACCGTGCGCACGAAATTTGATTCTTCCCAATATCTCATGAGTGAGCTCATGCCTTCCGGTTCAATAAATGAACCTGTATGATCCCTTTAAGAGATAGTATTACTCATATGCCCTTATATGCACACCAGCGCGCCGGTGTATAGACCTTGGTTAGGTCATCAACCTATTGGTCTGCCAAATGTACATACTCAGACATATAGTAACACATCTATCTCCGGTCAGAGGATGCGTGCTCATATCATGACAGCATACGATATAGGACTTTGATTATCTCAATCTCGTTAAGTCAACTCTTTGACCTAACTAATCTGACACCTCCGAATCTCTATTCCTATGCAAAGGACCTGCATCAAGAGGTCGGTCATATATCAGCCTTTAGAGATAAGGATTGCCATCTCCTACTCAGGCTGGAGATCATCTCTTAACAATCATTTGATGGTGCTTGATGAGTCCTCAATCTAACTCTTTAGATATTCATCCAAGCACCGTCCTCTATGATTCAATTATTGAATCAACAGTTGTATGATCATTATGATGGCCATGGTACAACCCTAATTGTACTAAGGGACCTATTATGCAAATTATTCATTCTTCATTTCAGATCAGGGAATGATATTCGCAATAACATTTAATGCATAATGGCTCGCTGTGGGCTCGCATGTCCAACACCTCCAGCCCCTTGCTGCCCAGGCATGCCTCCGCCCCGCTTCCCTCGGAAAACCGGGTTGTCCTCTAGCCCCCACACTGATAACCGTCCAACTGACTAAGGTAAAGGTAAAGAAATGGTCGTTGCGACCTCAATCAATCAGACTAGGTATATCAAGAAAAATCAACCACTCAGAACATGTAAAACTAATCGAGCACAAAAGAGAGCGGTCCTGCTATGAGATTAACCTGGTATAGCACCCAGGGTCGAACACAAGGAGCACGGATTGGCCAAGAGACCTACGATGTAGTCAGAAATCCAAGAGAATACTTTTTAGTGATCTTTAATTGTTTTCAATTTTTTTTTGGATTTTTAATATATAGAGAAAATAAGGAAACACGAAAACAAGCACACTTTCAACAATTTATTTACTGCATGAAAAATCAAGCAAAAATTCAAGAAAAATTGTTTTTATGTTTTTTAGGTTTTTTAATGTTTTTGGTGAATTTTTGAGTTATTTATAAAGTGTATTTTATTTTCTAAAAATCGAACAGTACTAAAAAGATAAGGTACTGTCCAGCAAGGCCCAAAACCCAAAGATAAAATATCTAAGGATCTCAAAGGGACCTGGAGGTAATTTTCCTGTATACTAGAGAAAACAAGGACAATTTGAGCACCAAAATTATTGTTTTTGGGTTTTTAAATTATTTATTATGATTTTTATGAGTTTTGAGGTGTTTTTAGATTTTTAGGATTTTTACTCAATGAAAAATAGCCAAAATTGGCTAGAAAATCAAGGAACACAAGATAAACAGTAACTAATTTTTATAGAATTTTTGGGGGTGTTTTTATATTTTTTGTGATTTTTCAAGTGAAACAGTGCCAAAAATAGCTGTTTTTGAATTTTTAAAAATAATAAATCAACTCAGAAATGTCCTCAAAAATCTACAAAAATCCTACACCATGGCAGGAGCCATGTGTCAAATTTTCGTTGGATTTGGAGGTGATTTGATATTTTATTCAAAAATCAAAAGGGGGCACTGTGCACAGGGACCAAAGTGCAAATACCCAAAGTTCTGGGGGTCCTGGTGCAAAATACCCAAGAAATCACGCGCGAGGCGCGTGTCTGGGGCACTCAGGGACCTATATGTAAGAGAAACAAGTCCTAGGACCTTTTGGTAACTCGTACCAAAAAGTCCAGGGGCTGTTATGCAAATTACCCACTAAAAAGGCGCACATGCGGAAATAAAACGCTCACAGGGGCATAAATGCAAATATCAAAAACTTTTCATTCATTAAGGAACATCCAGAACTACAGGGCTAAAGTCGCAAATACACCAAAATATCACGTGGTGATGCACGTGTCTCACACAAACAGGGGCATAAATGCAAATACTGAAAAGTACGAGATCCAATGTGCAAATAACCCAACGTAAATAAAGTACTCAAAATATTTACAGGACTGAAATGTAAAGCATAAGCTACGAGGGGGCCTACGGTAATTTACCCCTTTATTACGATCCAAGGGCGGAGCGTACGCCACATGTAGATCCGACGGTGGAGAGGCGAAGGCGCCTCACTCCTGCAATCCTTGGCGTGATCGGATGGCTCAGACGAAGACACGTGGAGGAGCTGACGGTGTCGGCTCAGCTGCGCCTCATCTCGAGATCCAATGGTCCGGATCACTCCTCCTTTGATCGGGCGGTGCCTGACGCTCCTGGAACGGATGGCTAGGATTGAAACTGGAGCTGGAGGGCGATCGAACGGTGACTGAAGGTCGAGGAAGAACAGGTGGCCGGCGAAGTTCGCCGGCCCAGTACGTGCGCTCCTGACCTCCCCTGCTGCGTCTGAAAATCGGAGAAGGTCCGCGAGGGAGTCCCGCAGCTGGTGGTGGTCTCCGATGACCCAACCGAGCCCTGGAAGGGCTCCGGCGAGGTCGACGGAGTCGAGCTCCTGGCCTGGAAGTGAGGGGGCCTCAGATGGCCTCCTCTTGACCTGCAAAATGAACCAGAAGCTTCGCGGGTCGAGGGAAAAGTGCCTCGACCCGATGAAGCGGCGTGAGGGTGAACGATGGGTCGGGACGAGCGAGCTCCGGCGAGCGGAGGACGGTGGAGCTCGATTCCCAGATCCTGTGCGATCTGGGTTGAGTGAAAGGGCGGAGAATGTGCGTGAGGAAATGGCGAAGGTGACGGTGCGTTCCGATGATTGAGAAGTTACACGATATGGCCGGAATCAGCGGAATACGGCGGAGATACGAATTGGGCGAAACTGAAAATTAAGCTAAATGAAAAGGCTAAAATGCTACCTGGGCGGTCGGAGAGACTGGGGAAGAGCAGGGGGTGCTCCTGGTCGTAGCCTCAAGGGTCGTCTCGGCCCGAGGCTCGGTGCTCACGCTGGTGGCGGAGCAACGGCGGCGAAGGACGCCGGATCAGTGGTTTCACCTCCTCGCCTCGCTGCAACAAGGGCGATCGCTTGCTGTCACTCTCGCGATGCCTCTGGAGTTCACTGGGAAGAAGGGGACGAGCTAAAGATGAGGCGCGGAGGCGGCGGAGGTGGTTCTATATATAGCGGCAGTCGCGATTAGGGTTGGGAGGCGACGGCTATGGAAGGCGTGGATTTCCCGGCGAAGGATCTGGCGAGGATGTCGGATGATCGGCGAAGGATCCGGGCGCGGGGTTTGCGTGGGCGACAGGCTGGAGGCGCGTGGAGAAATTGGCGAAGGCGGGGCGGCGCGCGCTTTCTTAAAAAGGAAAGAGTCCGTGGGGGAGTTGACCGGGGTCAACAATCCCCCGTGGACCAATCAGGAGCTGCCACGTATTTGATTTTTTTGTTTATTTATTTTAGGCTAGAAGATGGCCGAATTAAGAGAAACTTAAAGCATGAAATATTTTTCTTTTATTTTTTCCTATTTTTGGTGATTTTTAATTAATTTTTGGAAATAAGAATAAGGTATGTACATTATGTAGGGATATATACAATATGTAGGCTTTTCATTTTTGATTTTGATTTTTTTTATTATTATTTTTATACAATTTTATTCATATTTTATATTTTATTTATTTATAGTGTAAAATTAGGAATAAAAAGGGTATTTTTATTTTATTTTTATTATTTATATACAAGGGTGAAATAAATAGTTATATACATTTATACACATGGTATATATACAATGTATTTTTGCATTTTGTAATTTTTATTTGATTTTTGTTTTGTTTCTTTTTATTTATTATATTTACAATATGTAACATAGAATATTTACAAAAAGTTTAGAAAATAAATACATTTATTTATAGGGTTAAATAAATAAAGGATAATGGTCTATGTACATGGTGAAAGGGCATTTTTGGAATTTTGATTTTTTTTAAATTTTTATTTTGTTTTTAATAGTTTCTAAATATATACAAAATGTATACAAGCATATTTTTGGGTGAGGAAAATATAATTTTATTTATTTACAAAAGTATGTACACATGAGCTCCTATCTCCCTCTACTTTGGCTTTTATGCGGTCAGGCCCATGCTGAGCCCTCCCTTGGGTTAAGTTGCTCAATATTTATTCTAAATATTTCCCTCTTTTTCTTTTTACTCTTTATTCTTTTATTTTTGCACAAAAAACATGCTAATTATATCTTTTTACATAATGCATGCTTTTGGTAATTATTTGTATTTACACATATTTACATGTATTTGCAAAGGTTTTTGTAGCTAAAATAGAAGAATAAAGAGTGATGAATGGGTATTCATCACCCCCCTATGCTTAACTTTGCTAGTCCCTTAGCAAACACTTATTTGAAAAAAGAAGTGAAAAAGAAAGAAAAAGAAAAAGAGGATGTACATGGATCAAGGTTGAATTATTAAACTTTCCTTCATTAAATTGAAATATGGAGCTCGATCAGATCTTTGGATTATTAATGTGTCGGAACCTTATTTAGACTTAAGCTTAAAACTCAACAGTCTCCAAGTTCCACCAATCTATGGGCAAGACTCCTCAATAAACCAGATCATAACAAGTCTACATACACAAACTCTAATGACCATGAATCTTTCCATGCGGTGTAAGTGATATGTGGCTCCCCACCTCAGAAGTTACAAAGGAACAACCTCCCTCAACCTGGTAACTCTAATGCCTCGGTCTAGCAACTCTTTCCTCGAGAAGCGGGGTATTTCCTTCTAAGTTCAAGTGCAACCGGCTCAAGAAGAGGGGGTAGAAGTATAGAGTTTTGGAAGCTTAGCCAGTGTAGCTAAGTCTCCCGCTGCAAGCTTCATGAGATGTAACATTGATACCATAAGCTTTTGCTTTATTTGACTATGTACACTCCGGTGGGGTTATTAAATTTTCAATCCGACCCACCACTTTTTTGGAGTTCTTTTTGCATTTTTGCATTTTTTTTTCAAAGACTTCTGTAGAACATATCTACATGGTGCAGCATATAAGAAATTTCCCCTTAAGCCAGTAGACTATCCCTCTTTTGAAGCTTTATTGCAACCCACAGCTTCTGTCTTTAGCCTTCATCACCACTAGACCAAGTTGAGGTGCACTTCCTTCACTATAAGAAGAAGAGAGGTTCCGCCTAGAAGTACTACCCTCATATGCTACCCCAAGCCAAAGGAAACTGCCTCCTCACCACCTCATCCGTGGAGAGCCATGTGTAAAGTGCAGGTGCAAGTCAAGCCATTGTCTCTAAGAGTCATGCGTGTGTTGTTAAGTGCTCTACTTAGGCTCATCAAGATGACATATGCTCATAGCCTAGTGGACTCAAAGAATTAAGTCCTTATGGACCTGAAAAGCCTTAAACCTAAGTCCTATAAGGTTCCTCTTAAAGTTAGGTGGATTAAGATCTTTTCAAGCTCCATTTCTCAATTTAATTCCAGGCTTAGTTTAAATGTCAACTCTCATCCAGGAAAAATTATATACATATATGTACACAAGATGCTATTGACAAAGATTCATGCAAAATTTTTGAAAAATGTTTTGAAATCATGGATGATGATGATGCATGAAGTGCAAGTTTTGCAAAAAGATATTTACAAACATTTACACAAGATTTATGCAAACTTTTGATTTTCAAAACATTTTGGAAAAATTTTGTACTATATACATAATTTTGATACAAAAATATTTACACAAGCTTTACACAAAAGATTTTTGAAATCATTTTTACAAAAATACTTTGTACACTAGCTATGTATGTGCAAGATAAAAGAGGTTCATGTACATGAAAAATGTTTAAATTTTTGTGATTTTTAGCCATTTTATTTATTAACACACTCACACAAAGTACGAGTTATGGCTAAAGTATATATGAAATATATACACACCCCCCCCTATACTTAGCTCGAACGATGTCCTCAGAGTGATCAAGAGCGATGAAGAAGACATAACTCGTGCTTAGTAAAAGGAAAGTGAAAAGGAATGGCTAAGTACAGGAACGAACAAATGAATAGAATGAGAGGAACTCGGTGGTTTCCCCCTATACTTAGGATTAACTAATCCTAAGTATAGCAAGCTGTACATGAAGGGAAAGCCGAGTGAAGAAGATACAGAATCTGCCCCCCCTATACTTAGGGTAAAATATCCCTAAGTATAGGCAGCAAAAACAGGAGCAGAAAGAATGAAAAGAATACTCGCAGGTTCGACATTCCCCCCTATACTTAGGGTAAAGTACACCCTAAGTATAGCATAATCACAGGATGAGAAAAGGGATGTGGGACTAAAGAATAGAGTGATGTGAACAACTGGATCTATACAGGCGGAAGAACAGTGAAAATCAGGCGTGAGATGCAAAAGAGGTGAGTCAAGAGACCACATCTCACGCAAAATGAATAGGGGCAACAATAACATCCCGCGGCTCATGATCTAGAAATGGCTTGAGCCGCTGGCCGTTCACTCGGAAGGTACTCTCAGAAGATAACTCAGATATATCAATGCTACCGTTATCGTGTACCTTTCTGACCAAGTAAGGTCCCTTCCATTTGCTCTGTAGCTTCCCTGGAAATAAACGTAGCCTTGCATCAAACAACCATACTCTCTGTCCAATCTCAAAATGCTTGTGGCTGATATGAGAATCATGCCACTCCTTCACTTTCTCCTTATAATGTAGGCTGTTTGAGAAAGCTGTATCTCTAAGCTCTTCCAAGGCGGCTAACTCTGCCCTCCTCTGGTCTCCTATTCCATCTGGATCCATAAGAATATCTGTAACTGCCCAAAGTGACTTGTGCCTCAGCTCAACAGGTAGATGGCATGGCTTGCCATAAACGAGACGAAAGGGAGATGTGCCCAATGGAGTCTTGAAAGATGTCCGATATGCCCACAAGACCGAGTCCAAAAGCTGTGACCAATTCTTTCGGTCAGGGCGGACGACTTTCTGCAAAATATTCTTGATCTCCCTATTCGACACCTCAGCTAGACCATTCGTCTGTGGATGGTAAGGTGTGGCAACACGATGGTCTATACTGAACTCGCTAGCAAGGGCCTTCACCTGGTCGTTTACGAAATGAGACCCCCCATCAGAAATCAGAACTCGTGGAACCCCGAACCGCATGATGATGTGCTTCCTCAAAAATCTGCAAACTGTCCTCGCATCAGCGGCTCGGGCGGGGATAGCCTCAACCCAACGACTAACATAATCTACGGCCAACAGAATGTACTCAAATCCCTGACTCTTAGGGAATGGACCCATGAAATCGATGCCCCATGCGTCAAAAACCTCACAGAAGTGAATGGGCTGCATCGGCATCATATCACGCTGTCCACAAGTGCCCATCCTCTGACAGTCAGTACACCTCTTCACGAACTCATCAGAGTCCTTGAAGAGTGTAGGCCACCACAAGCCGGATTGGAGCACTTTCTGTGCCGTTCTCCTCCCAGAATGATGTCCTCCTGCCTCAAGCTTGTGGCAGTAAGTGAGGACACTATGATGCTCCTCCTGAGGAATACACCGACGCCAGACGCTATCCCCTCCTTTGTGGTAAAGGATGGGATCCTCCCAGTGGTAGGACTTGGCCTTCGCAAGGAAGGTCTCACGCCTCTGCCTGGGCAAATCTTGTGGGACTTTCCCAGCAACGAGAAAGTTCACAATATCGGCATACCACGGGAGTGAGGTGATAGCAAGGATCGCCTCATCTGGGAAGGTATCTCGAATAGGATCAATCTGCTCAGAATCCTCAGGCTGCTCTAGTCGGGAAAGATGATCTGCCACCACATTCTTGACTCCAGGCTTATCCTTGATCTCAATGTCGAACTCCTGGAGTAGAAGGATCCATCTAGTAAGTCTGGCCTTGGCATCCTTCTTTGACATGAGGTACCTGATGGCGGTGTGGTCAGTATACAAAGTCACTCTAGATCCAATGATATACGATCTGAACTTATCTAGGGCGAACACTACTGCTAGCATCTCCTTCTCTGTGACCGTATAATTCCGCTGGGCGGAATCCAATGTGCGGCTAGCATAGTGTATGGCAAACAGAACTCCGTCCCTCCTCTGTCCTAGCACGGCCCCTACGGCAAAATCAGAGGCGTCCGTCATGATCTCGAATGGGAGAGACCAATCGGGTGGCTGAAGTACAGGAGCCTCAATAACACACTGCTGGAGAGTCTCAAAGGACGAGAGACACTTGTCATCGACAAGGAACTCGGTGTCTTTCGTCAAGAGGTCAGTCAACGGTCAGGCAATCTTGCTGAAATCATGAATGAATCTCCTATAAAAACCAACGTGCCCCAGAAATGACCGTAGCTGCTTCAAATTGGACGGCGGTGCGAGTTTTCTAATGACGTCAACCTTGGCCGGATCAACCTCCATGCCTCTGTTGGAGATGATGTGGCCAAGCACCGTCCCTTGAGTCACCATGAAGTGACTCTTCTCCCAAGACAGAACCAAGCGGGTAGCAATACATCGCTGGAGCACTCGGTCTAGGCAGTCAAGACAGGAATCGAATCCGTCGCCGTAAACCGAGAAGTCGTCCATGAAGACCTCCAAACACTCCCCTACCATGTCCGAAAAGATCGACAGCATGCATCTCTGAAAAGTCGCAGGGGCGTTGCATAGCCCAAATGGCATGCTTCGAAAGGCGTATGTACCGAAGGGACAGGTAAAGGTGGTCTTCTCCTGATCCTCAGGAGCGATGGCCACCTGATTGTAGCCCGAGTACCCATCCAGGAAGCAATAATGGCTCTTCCCTGCCAGTCTCTCTATGATCTGATCAATAAAAGGCAGGGGGAAATGGTCCTTCTTGGTAGCCTGGTTGAGTCTCCTGTAGTCAACGCAGACCCGCCAAGAGGTGGGTACTCGTGTAGCAATCTCCTCTCCCGACTCACTGATCACAGTCGTGATGCCCGTCTTCTTGGGCACCACATGCAAGGGGCTGACCCACTTGGAGTCGGAAATGGGATAAATAAAATCTGCGCTCCACCATTTGGATATTTCCTTCATCACGACCTCTCTCAGGTTGGGGTTCAGTCGCCGCTGGAACTCACGCGACGGCTTCGCCCCCTCCTCAAGATAGATATGGTGGGAGCACAACGAGGGACTAATCCCATGGAGATCTGCTACGCTCCATCCAATTGCCTTGCGGTTCTTTTCAAGAACCCCCATCAGACGGGATTCTTGTTCTCCAGTCAGATCGGCAGAGATGATGACTGGGTACATCTCAGACTCTCCCGCAAGGAATCGATACTTCAGCGAAGTAGGGAGCGGCTTTAGCTCTGGACAGCTGGGTGCTGGCAAATCTGGCTTCTGAAGAAGATGTGTGTATGCTGACAATTCTGCCAGATCTGCCTGGGAAAATGATAAAGAACTCTCACAAGCTGGATCTGGAGAAGGCGGGTCCTCTGCATTGTCTCTGATCTGCTCTACCTCTACCTCCTCCTCATCTATAGGCTCAGGTGGATCCAGGTCTGGCATCTGATCATCACAATCTACCCAATCAGATTCTGAATCCGAGGGATCTGTATCAACTGCGGTGGCATCAGTACCACCGTAGAGAAGGGTGGCCTCAGTACCACCATCACTGAAAATCGTGTCGCGATCAAGGTCCGACTCTGCTGACTCAATAGTATCCTGAACCAGGGCTGTGCTCTCCAGACTATCCTCTGCTATCATCTCTGCATCAGCTGTATCTGAATATGAGAGGATGGTCTGTGCTGCAGGATCTGCCCAAGCTGCCTCATCATCTGTGATCACAAAATCACAGTCCTGGTGTATGTCTGGCTCTGTATCTGTCAGCTGTTCTGAATCTGTACTGCCCTCTGAGCGGGATCTATCTCTGGCTCTGTGGTCCTTAACCGTCTCTATTTGTATACTCTCGCCCTGGACGCGAAAGAATACCTTCCCACTGTCATGGTCAGTCACCGCCTTGGCTGTGGCCAAGAACGAGCGACCGAGGATGATGGGGGAATCGGTTAACGAGTCAGGGGTCTCCATGTCCAGCACTACGAAGTCCACGGGGAATTGCAAACCCTGAATCGTGACGACAACGTCTCGCAACAACCCCTTTGGCCTCTTGACAGACCGATCAGCAAACTGAAGGTATGTCCTGCTCTGTCTAAGAGTGCCCAACTCTAAGTGGTCGAGAAGGGCTGCCGGAAGAAGGTTGATCGACGATCCGCTATCTAATAGAGTACGGTCGAACCTCTGCTCACTGATATGACATCTGACATACGGGGCTCCTAAATCTGGCCTCTTGGTCGGCAGATGGTTCTGGATCGCGTAACACATGGCTTTTGTCAACACATGAATTTCTGCGGTGTTGTTCCTCTTCTTCCTCCTGAATGTGGTCCTGTCTCTCAAGGATCGCTGAAGAAGAGGGATGTGCTGCAAAGCCTCATGGAGGGTCAGCTGGATGTGAAATCGGTCTATCATGCTTTGGCTGAACTCCTCCTGCTCTCTCTTTTTTGGATCTTTTTCTCTTTTCTTCCCCTTCCCCAACTCAAGGGCTCTAGGAAAGGGGATCACAGGGTCCTTCTCAGATGAAGGACTAGGAATAGGCCTAGACGGTTCGATGACCGGATCCTCACATACATCATTCACCACAGTGAGATCAGAAGAAATTAAACCTTTTCCTTTATTCAAAATAGAGTTCTGAGATACATCCATACGAGGAAAGACAACATCTCTATCAGAATGAATATTGGTGGCCTTAGTACCACCTCTAGCTGGCTCTACAACTAGACGTCTTACGGCCTCAGTACCGCGGGCTGGCTCGGCTCTGCTGGTGGTGTCAGTACCACCTCCTCGATATGGTGAAGCGGCGGCCTCAGTACCGCCGGTGGAATCAGCATCTCGGGTGGCATCAGTACCACCGTCATCATCATGTGCGGCTTCAGTACCGCTCTCCTCTTCCTCATCTGGCGCTCTAGATGGATCCTCGCGTTGTCGCTCAGATGAGGCGCCGCCTGCTGGTCTTCTACCGCTCCTAAGTGTAACAAAATCAGCATCAAATAGATCCGACGACATATCATCAAATGAGTCACTAGGAGTGGTAGGCTCAGTGTGAACTACCTGCTCAGACTTCCTCTTCAAGCTATTCGGATTAGGCTCGATCTGTGCAGGGATGGCGGCCTTACCTCTCATCAGGTCCCGCATCTCCTGGCGGAACTCGTCCATCTCCCGTCTAAATGTAGCCTGCTGCTCTGTGAAGATGCGGGCTAGATCATCCAAGGCGGGGCTCTCATGGGAGCCCGACGGGTTGCCTCTCTGGTAATGAGGCTGCTGGACCTGGTGCTGCTGCGGCTGAGAGGGGTAAGAGGAAGGATGCTGCTGCTGGTGAGCCTGCTGCTCACGTCTCCAAGTCTGTCCCTGCTGCTGGTAGGGACGAGGTACGAAGGATGATGGCTGGTGTGGCTGGTATGCTGGGGGCTGCTGGTGATCTCTCTGCTGGGAGTACTGCCCTCCCTGACCGGTTGGCTGCTGTTGGGACTGGTTACCCCCATTCCCCCACCTGAATCCGGGATGGTCTCGTCGGATTCCAGGTTGAGGACGGTCATACCGAATCCCGTTGACAACCATCAACGGTTCCTCATCGTAAGGGGCTGGTGGGAGTACTCCCAGAGGCTGATCCGGCTGATATACCACCATCTGTAAGTCTGGAGATGGTGGTGACTGGTAAGAGGGCTGCTGTTGCTGGTACGGCTCCGCCTGTACAAGGTGAACTTGTCTAGGCTGCTACAAGGAGCTGGAGTGCTGGGACGAGCTGCGGCTGCCACCGGAATCTCCTCGCGACTGAAGACGGGGCTGAGAAGCCGTCTGTGCCTCCTGAAGACACAAGAGATGGGTCTTCACGTCGCTCAGAGTTTGTGCCATCTGCTCCATCTGAGTTATGCCCTGGCACTGCTTCTTCTCTATTATTTCCATGCGGTCCAACTTCTCGCTGATAATCCCCATGTCCGCAGCGGCCGACTCTGCCTGTGCGGCTGCAACTGTGGACGAACTGGATGGACCTGCATCAACCCGTGCTATCCGCTGGTACTGCACGGGTCCTGGCGGCTGCTGAGATCTCTGTGTGTACAACCGAGTCTGGGACATCACCATGTAATTTTCGGCCATCTCCTCATAGATGGCCCAGACTTGGTTGTGGTCCTTGGCAAAGTAGGACCCACCGCAAGAAGCATTCACCAGACCCTGAAGCTCTGGCGTCATCCCACTAAAGAAGCTCTGAACTAGGTTCGGCTTGGAAATGTCGTGGTGTGGGCATCTATCCAGAAGCTCTCTGAACCTCTCCCATGCCTCATGAAACTGCTCGTTAGGGAGCATGGAGAAGTTGTTGATCAGAGCCCTCGCTGCATTCGTCCGCCCGAGTGGATAGTACTTGTTCAAGTACTCGGTGCGGAGCTGCTCCCAGGTGTATACAAACTTCCCTAAATGCTTCAGCCAGGCGGCTGCTCTATCTGCCAGTGAAAAAGGGAAGGCCATCATCCGAATCGTATCCTGGTCCACATGGCGGTCGTGGACAGTGCTGCAGATCATCAAAAACTCCTGGAGATGGAGGTGGGGCTCCTCGGTGGCAAGTCCGTGAAAATGAGGAAGCATCTGCAGGGTGTTCGGAGGGAACTTGAAGTCCCCCACGATAGCAGGTACCACCACCCAATGGTGCATTAGTGTAGATCCGGGGTTGTGTAACTCCCGCATCGGTCTTGGTGGTCCTGCTGCGGCGGCGGCTGCCGCTGCGGCAGCCGCTGCTGCGGCTGCTGCGGCTGCTGCCTCTGCATCAGCATCAGGAATGTCCTCAGGCTCGCTCTGATCTCTCTCTTCTCTGAGTCGCTCCAACTCCCTTCTCATCTCAATCATGAAAGCTCCCTGATCGCGTAGCTGCTTCTGTACTGTCTCTAATGATGCGATCAGAGTGGAGTTGATCGCTCCCTGGTCTAGTACAAAATGTTCGGGTTGTCGGGAGTCTGGGTCTGAACTGCCGGCTCCGGCCATAGTGACGTCTGCAAAATCAGATGAGCCCAACTCAGGTTCTGTCAAATCAATTCGTCTTTCCTCGGGCTCATGTCTCTCAGTAGCAAAAGAAAGGGGATCGAGGGAGAACAGGGTGGAATCGTACTCGGGCCCGGAGAGCTGGTCTCGACTCTCACGGGCCAACCTAGATGGTGAAGTAGACGCTGCAGCCAGAGGCTGCCTAAGAGATCGTCTACCCATCATCTTGATCTGGCGAGTTGGGCGGATGGGATCTGGAGAAAATATGATCGCAAAGCAAACCCCCGGTTCACCAACGCAACACAATCTGAAGACCGTGAAAGCTCGGTCAATTTATCTTGTCAATTTTATTGGGTGAACACACAAAATCTCAGAGCGCTTACGTGACCTGTTAGGATACCCGATGCTACTCCAACCGACTGGCCCGTACGGAAGAGTCGGTAGTCAGCTAGAAATAGCACCGGAGGGCTCTACCTAGGGTGCGAGTCACTCTCTCGCGCATCCAAACCATACAAGGAGGGGGTTGCTCTACCCAAGACAAATTTTTAATGTGAGTGTCTTTTAGGGTCAATAGTGTTATCCAGTCCCAATTTTTTTGTTTTTCTTTTTAATTTTTTTTCAAAATAAATACAAGCGGCCTAACGAATTTTCCGATTCTCCTGATGATCAAGCCAAAAACAGAGGGAGAAGACGAAAAAGCCGATGCGCGAAGAAATCAATGATGCATGCAGAGAAAGAAATGCGTACCTTATCTCCAGCACTCTTCATGCAAATGATCCGCGCAGAATTTAAAGACAGAATTAAACTACCTAAATGGTGCAGCGAGGAAAAACCGAGTCCTAGATGAGCAATTCCTAGCGCAGAACCGTCTAACTCAGTCACTCGCCCTTGATCCAAAGAGTCCGGTCTTGGCCCACCCCTCCTCTTCTCGACAGGTCGAGTTCAGGAGTAGCGCTTCCGGGGCAGGCTCGCGGCGCGTAGGCTCTCAGGAAAACGACCAAGTTATTTTTATTATTTATTATTAGTAGGTCCAATTAACGATCTATAGGAACAGATAAGCAATTAAGTGTGGGGACCCTACTAATTACGGCACAAGCAAGAGAAATTCCTAAATCTAGGGGCTCGAGAGAAACCGCGTAAACACCGGAAAAGGCAGCTAGCTATCAAAACCGCAGAAAAAGCCGCGAAAATCCAAATGGGTCCCCCGAGCACACCGGTACTTGGCGAAACAGACCCGCTAAGTTACAAGTGTCCACAAATGTCCAAGTTCTAAATTATTACAAACAATATTGTTCTCTCTCAAAATAAAATTCTTCTTCCTCCTCTCCCTGCTGTTCTTCTCATGCGTGTCCTCAAAAATAAACTCCAAGTTGTCCACGCAGTACCTCGCACAAAAATCAAAGAGAGAGAGTGTCAGAGAACAATGATAATATAGAGAGACAATATGGAAAAATGACTACAAAGCCGTGCTCCCCGGCAACGGCGCCATTCTTGATATACCCATTCATCACTCTTTATTCTTCTATTTTAGCTACAAAAACCTTTGCAAATACATGTAAATATGTGTAAATACAAATAATTACCAAAAGCATGCATTATGTAAAAAGATATAATTAGCATGTTTTTTGTGCAAAAATAAAAGAATAAAGAGTAAAAAGAAAAAGAGGGAAATATTTAGAATAAATATTGAGCAACTTAACCCAAGGGAGGGCTCAGCATGGGCCTGACCGCATAAAAGCCAAAGTAGAGGGAGATAGGAGCTCATGTGTACATACTTTTGTAAATAAATAAAATTATATTTTCCTCACCAAAAATATGCTTGTATACATTTTGTATATATTTAGAAACTATTAAAAACAAAATAAAAATTTAAAAAAAAATCAAAATTCCAAAAATGCCCTTTCACCATGTACATAGACCATTATCCTTTATTTATTTAACCCTATAAATAAATGTATTTATTTTCTAAACTTTTTGTAAATATTATATGTTACATATTGTAAATATAATAAATAAAAAGAAACAAAACAAAAATCAAATAAAAATTACAAAATGCAAAAATACATTGTATATATACCATGTGTATAAATGTATATAACTATTTATTTCACCCTTGTATATAAATAATAAAAATAAAATAAAAATACCCTTTTTATTCCTAATTTTACACTATAAATAAATAAAATATAAAATATGAATAAAATTGTATAAAAATAATAATAAAAAATCAAAATCAAAAATGAAAAGCCTACATATTGTATATATCCCTACATAATGTACATACCTTATTCTTATTTCCAAAAATTAATTAAAAATCACCAAAAAATAGGAAAAAATAAAAGAAAAATATTTCATGCTTTAAGTTTCTCTTAATTCGGCCATCTTCTAGCCTAAAATAAATAAACAAAAAAATCAAATACGTGGCAGCTCCTGATTGGTCCACGGGGGATTGTTGACCCCGGTCAACTCCCCCGCGGACTCTTTCCTTTTTGAGAAAGCGCGCGCCGCCCCGCCTTCGCCAATTTCTCCACGCGCCTCCAGCCTGTCGCCCACGCAAACCCCGCGCCCGGATCCTTCGCCGATCATCCGACATCCTCGCCAGATCCTTCGCCGGGAAATCCACGCCTTCCATAGCCGTCGCCTCCCAACCCTAATCGCGACTGCCGCTATATATAGAACCACCTCCGCCGCCTCCGCGCCTCATCTTTGGCTCGTCCCCTTCTTCCCAGTGAACTCCAGAGGCATCGCGAGAGTGACAGCAAGCGATCGCCCTTGTTGCAGCGAGGCGAGGAGGTGAAACCACTGATCCGGCGTCCTTCGCCGCCGTTGCTCCGCCACCAGCGTGAGCACCGAGCCTCGGGCCGAGACGACCCTTGAGGCTACGACCAGGAGCACCCCCTGCTCTTCCCCAGTCTCTCCGACCGCCCAGGTAGCATTTTAGCCTTTTCATTTAGCTTAATTTTCAGTTTCGCCCAATTCGTATCTCCGCCGTATTCCGCTGATTCCGGCCATATCGTGTAACTTCTCAATCATCGGAACGCACCGTCACCTTCGCCATTTCCTCACGCACATTCTCCGCCCTTTCACTCAACCCAGATCGCACAGGATCTGGGAATCGAGCTCCACCGTCCTCCGCTCGCCGGAGCTCGCTCGTCCCGACCCATCGTTCACCCTCACGCCGCTTCATCGGGTCGAGGCACTTTGCCCTCGACCCGCGAAGCTTCTGGTTCATTTTGCAAGTCAAGAGGAGGCCATCTGAGGCCCCCTCACTTCCAGGCCAGGAGCTCGACTCCGTCGACCTCGCCGGAGCCCTTCCAGGGCTCGGTTGGATCATCGGAGACCACCACCAGCTGCGGGACTCCCTCGTGGACCTTCTCCGATTTTCTGACGCAGCAGGGGAGGTCAGGAGCGCACGTACTGGGCCGGCGAACTTCGCCGGCCACCTGTTCTTCCTCGACCTTCAGTCACCGTTCGATCGCCCTCCAGCTCCAGTTTCAATCCTAGCCATCCGTTCCAGGAGCGTCAGGCACCGCACGATCAAAGGAGGAGTGATCCGGACCATTGGATCTCGAGATGAGGCGCAGCTGAGCCGACACCGTCAGATCCTCCACGTGTCTTCGTCTGAGCCATCCGATCACGCCAAGGATTGCAGGAGTGAGGCGCCTTCGCCTCTCCACCGTCGGATCTACACGTGGCGCACGCTCCGCCCTTGGATCGTAATAAAGGGGTAAATTACCGTAGGCCCCCTCGTAGTTTATGCTTTACATTTCAGTCCTGTAAATATTTTGAGTACTTTATTTACGTTGGGTTATTTGCACATTGGACCTCGTACTTTTCAGTATTTGCATTTATGCCCCTGTTTGTGTGAGACACGTGCATCACCACGTGATATTTTGGTGTATTTGCGACTTTAGCCCTGTAGTTCTGGATGTTCCTTAATGAATGAAAAGTTTTTGATATTTGCATTTATGCCCCTGTGAGCGTTTTATTTCCGCATGTGTGATAACCAGCCTAAGCGATCGGGGTAAAGGTCTAAAAATGGTCGTTGCGACCTCGATCAAGTAGACTAAGTGTATCAAGAAAAATCAAC
Source organism: Ottelia alismoides (assembly GCA_037367405.1). Classification (NCBI taxonomy): domain Eukaryota; kingdom Viridiplantae; phylum Streptophyta; class Magnoliopsida; order Alismatales; family Hydrocharitaceae; genus Ottelia; species Ottelia alismoides. Next base: position 788,814 of record JAZKJV010000623.1, read on the forward strand.
CACTCAAATCAGATAAAAACAATCAAGCACAGAATAGAGCGGTCTTAGCTATGAGTTTAACCTGGTATAGCTCCCAGGGTCGATCACAAGGAGCACGGGTTGGCTAGAAAGCCTACGAAGTAGTCGAAATGAGAGAAAATACAGAGAAAATCTTTTTAGTGATTTTTAATGATTTTTAGATTTTTTTGGAAATTTTTAATATATGAAGAAAATGAGAAAAGCAAAAACAAGCACACTTAAGCAATTTATTTAGCACACCAAAAATCAAGCAAAAATTCCAGAAAAATTGTTTTTATGTTTTTTAAGTTTTTTAATGTTTTTGGTGAATTTTTGATATTTTTCTAATGGGTAATTTATTTTTTAAAAAAATCAAACAGTGCAAAAATGAAAGGGTACTGTCCAGCAAGGCTTAAGACCCAAAAATAAAATATTTTTGGATCTCAAAAAGCCCTGAAGGTCATTTTCCTGTATACTAGGAAGAATAAGGAAAATTTAGGCACCTTAATTATTGTTTTTGGATTTTTCTATTACTTATTATAATTTTTATGAGTTTTTGAGGGTTTTTCAATTTTTAGGGTTTTTAAGTGATGAAAAATAGCCAAAATGGCCTGGAAAAACACACAACAAGCAAACTACAGTATCTAATGTTTTTAGAATTTTTGGGAGTGATTTTATATTTTTTTGGTATTTTTAAACCTAGACAGTAGCTAAAAAGGCTATTTTTGAATTTTTAAAAATACTAAATAAAAGCGAAAATGTCCTCAAAAATCATAGAAATTACTACACCATGGCAGGAGCCATGTGTCGAAATCTCATTGGATTTGGAGGTGATTTACTATTTTATTCAAAAATGCAAAGAGGGCACAGTGCACAAGGACCAATGTGCAAATACCCGAGAGTCTGGGGGCCAAGGTGCAAAATACCCAGCAAGTCACGCGCGTGGCACGTGGCTGGGGCACACAGGGGCTTATCTGTAATAAAAACCTACTCCTTGGACCTTTTGGTAACTGGTACCAGAAAGTCCAAGGGTATGGCTGCAAATACACCACTAAAATTCGCACATGCGTGAATACAAAGCTCACAGGGGTATAACTGCAATTAACGGAAACTATTTCTTCATTTCATAACAGCCCAGATCTACAGGACAAAAGATGTAAAAAGCCCTAAGCTACACGTGACGACGCACGTGGTCACATACAAACAGGGGCATACATGCAATTAACAACAACCACAAGGTCCACAGTGCAAATAACCCTACGTAAATAAAGTTTTAAAACTATTTACAGGACTGGAAATAAAATGACAACCTAAGAGGGGGTCCTAAGATATTTACCCCTTTATTGGTCGACGGCCAGATGCGCGCCACGTGGTGGATCCGACGGTCTGGAGGGGCGGCGCTATTCTTCTTCTTCTCTTTGGCCTAATCGACGGTGGAGGCGAGGCCACGTGGAGGATCTAACGTCTGGGGCTCAGGTGCCTCTCTCCTCTGCTACCAACGGTCCGGATGGGCCCCTCAGATGGATCGACGGTTGCTCCTCCTCAACAGATGGACGGCTGGGATTAGAACTGGAGCGGAGGCGTCATCGGACGGCTCTGGAGGATGATGGAGGAACTCGACGCCGGCGAACTTCGCCGGCCTCGTGCGTGAACTGCGGTCCTCCTCAGCTGCTGCTAATGATCGGAGAAGATCCGCTGGCTCGTCCCGCAGCTGATGGTGGTGGCCGATTGCCCAGCCGAGCCCTGGAAAGGCTCCGGCGAGGCTGGCGGCGCGAAGCTCCGGTCTTGAATGTAAGGGGGGCTCAGACACTCCCCTTTTAACCTGCAAAGCACTCAGAAAACTTCGCGGGTCGAGGGCAAAGTGCCTCGACCCAAAGAAGCGGGGTGAAGATGATCGGCGCGGTGGGGCGAAGGAGCTCCGGCGAGCGGAAGACGGTGGAGCTCGACTCCCAGCTCCGGGGCGAGCTGGGTTGAGTGGCTAGGCGAAGAACGTGCGTGAGGGATAGGCGAAGGCGATGGGATGCTCCGATGATCGAAATATAAAGCGAGATAGCAGGAATCACAGGAACACGGCGAACGATCGATTTGGGGGTAACTCGAAATTAGACTAATCAAGAAGGAACGGAGGTTACCTAGGTGGTGTTGTAGACTATGCTGGAGCTCAGCTGGCTCCTGGTCCTCGCCTCAAGGGTCGTCAACTCCCGAGGCTCGAGCTCCGGGTGGTCGTCGGAGCACGGCGGCGCGAGGCAGCCGGATCGATGGTCGAACACCTCCTCCTCGCTGCGACACCGGCGGGGGCAAGCTGTCACCTTGCTGGTTGCGATGGAGCTCACTGGAGAGAGAATGGGGAGCCAAAGATAGCGTGAGAGTGCGGCGGAGCTCAGGCCTTATAGTGCTAGGGGTCCGGGAAGAAGAGGATCGGGCGAGCTTGGGAGCGCGCGGATCCCGAGGGGGCGGCTCCGGCGAGCATGCCGGATGCAGGAGGTACAATCCGGACCCGGGGTTTGGTGATTTGGCGGTCGGATCTGGTGGGGGTAATTGGAAGGAGTCGGGTCGAAACAGAGATCCGCGGCTCTGGTGGTCCTGGGGGAAGTGTTGACCGGGGGTCAACAATCCCCCGTGGACCAATCAGAGCCCGCCAATTATTAAAATTTTATTTGATTTTTTTGAGGCCTTAAATGGCCGAATTTTCAAAAACTTAAAACATAAAAAATGTTTGTTTTAATTTTTTCTATTTTTTTGTGATTTTTAATTAATTTTTGGAAATTAAAATAAGGTATATACAATATAGGTCTATATAGGTAGATATATACAATATAGTATTTTTAATTTTGATTTTTAATTAGTTATTTTTATACATTTTTATTCCCATTTTGTATTTTATTTATTTATAAGATAAAATGAGGAATAAAAGACTATTTTTATTGTATTTTTATTATTTATATTCATAAGGGAAATAATTATTTATTTACACTTATATACATGGTAGATATACAAGGTATTTTTGTATTTTTAATTTTGTAATTTTTATTTGATTTTTGGTTTAATTCTTTTTATTTTATTTATTTACAAAACATAAAAAGAAATATTCACAAAAAGTTTTAGAAATAAATAACTTTATTTTCAAGGTGAAATAGGTAAAGGATGGTGGTCTTATGTACATGGTGAAGGTGTATTTTTGGTTTTTTTGATTTTTAGATTTTTATTTTGTTTTTAATGGCTTATAAATATGTACAAAATATATACAAGTGTATTTTTGGATGAGGGAAATATTATTTATTTATCTACAGAGATATTTACACATGAGCCCCTATCTCCCTCTACGTGTGGCTTTTATGCGGTCAGGCCCATGCTGAGCCCTCCCTTGGGTTAGGTTGCTCAATATTTATTCTAAATATTTCCCTCTTTTTCTTTTTCCTCTTTATTCTTTTATTTTTGCACAAAAACATGCTAATTACATATTTTTACAAAATGCATGCTTTTGCTAACTTTCCCTATTTACACATATCTACATGCATTTGCATAGGTTTTTGTAGCTAAAATATAGGAATAAAGAGTGATGAATGGGTATTCATCAATGTGCGCCTTTTTAGTGGGTAATTTGCATAACAGCCCCTGGACTTTTTGGTACGAGTTACCAAAAGGTCCTAGGACTTGTTTCTCTTACATATAGGTCCCTGAGTGCCCCAGACACGCGCCTCGCCCGTGATTTCTTGGGTATTTTGCACCAGGACCCCCAGAACTTTGGGTATTTGCACTTTGGTCCCTGTGCACAGTGCCCCCTTTTGATTTTTGAATAAAATATCAAATCACCTCCAAATCCAACGAAAATTTGACACATGGCTCCTGCCATGGTGTAGGATTTTTGTAGATTTTTTAGGACATTTCTGAGTTGATTTATTATTTCTAAAAATTCAAAAACAGCTATTTTTGGCACTGTTTCACTTGAAAAATCACAAAAAAATATAAAAACACCCCCAAAAATTCTATAAAAATTAGTTACTGTTTATCTTGTGTTCCTTGATTTTCTAGCCAATTTTGGCTATTTTTCATTGAGTAAAAATCCTAAAAATCTAAAAACACCTCAAAACTCATAAAAATCATAATAAATAATTTAAAAACCCAAAAACAATAATTTTGGTGCTCAAATTGTCCTTGTTTTCTCTAGTATACAGGAAAATTACCTCCAGGTCCCTTTGAGATCCTTAGATATTTTATCTTTGGGTTTTGGGCCTTGCTGGACAGTACCTTATCTTTTTAGTACTGTTCGATTTTTAGAAAATAAAATACACTTTATAAATATCTCAAAAATTCACCAAAAACATTAAAAAACCTAAAAAACATAAAAACAATTTTTCTTGAATTTTTGCTTGATTTTTCATGCAGTAAATAAATTGTTGAAAGTGTGCTTGTTTTCGTGTTTCCTTATTTTCTCTACATATTAAAAATCCAAAAAAAATTGAAAACAATTAAAGATCACTAAAAAGTATTCTCTTGGATTTCTGACTACATCGTAGGTCTCTTGGCCAATCCGTGCTCCTTGTGTTCGACCCTGGGTGCTATACCAGGTTAATCTCATAGCAGGACCGCTCTCTTTTGTGCTCGATTAGTTTTACATGTTCTGAGTGGTTGATTTTTCTTGATATACCTAGTCTGATTGATTGAGGTCGCAACGACCATTTCTTTACCTTTACCTTAGTCAGTTGGACGGTTATCAGGTTAATCTCATAGCAGGACCGCTCTCTTTTGATGATGCTTGATGAGTCCTCAATCTAACTCTTTAGATATTCATCCAAGCACCGTCCTCTATGATTCAATTATTGAATCAACAGTTGTATGATCATTATGATGGCCATGGTACAACCCTAATTGTACTAAGGGACCTATTATGCAAATTATTCATTCTTCATTTCAGATCAGGGAATGATATTCGCAATAACATTTAATGCATAATGGCTCGCTGTGGGCTCGCATGTCCAACACCTCTAGCCCCTTGCTGCCCAGGCATGCCTCCGCCCCGCTTCCCTCGGAAAACCGGGTTGTCCTCTAGCCCCCACACCCACACTCGAACCCCCTTCCCGACCATCCTCTAGCTCGCGTAGCTGTCCGTCAGATGCGCCTCTGCCTCCGCTCCCTTCCAGTCCTCACACCTGCAAGTCCTCAAATCTAAGGAAAAAATATTTTCTTTTTTTAATTAATCCCAACCATTAGATCATGGTAGGTTTGATTAACTCAATCATCTGGTTGAGTTAATGTACCCAACTAACGGAAGATTATGGATGTAAAACGGAGCATTTATTCAGAGTCTTAGATGTAATTCACGATTATGTAGGGTTATGATTATAATTGCGAAATTACTCAGGGTTATGGGTGTAAATATCCCCTATATATATTCAACTACAGAAAATAATACTACAACAAATTGACGCTAGGTAATGGATAATTTAATATTTGTTGACATGTCTTCTATAGTTAAATATATAACAATGAATATTATTTGTTGCTTATTTCTTTTAAATTCGCAATAGATAATCGTATTCATCGTTATACCCCTCAACGAATCATATTGACTTTTTCTTCTGATCGAAACTAAATTCAGCAATAATTAATATACATTTTAAGGAATAAAAACGAAAAAATCTTTATTATATGAACCTTCAATGACGAATATGGCATTCATTATTAATTATAAGTACAAAAGATCATTTTACAACATAATATTCATTGTTATATCTTCAACATCGAAAGATACAGCAATGAATATTCAAATTATTCATTCACTTAGATCATTTTTCTAGAAGTGATATATAGAAATAAATATTAAATTATTTATCAATACCGTAGATTACTTTTATAGCAGTACAATGAAAAGTATACAGTTGTATTTTTTATAAAAATCAGATATAAACTTGTGTATACATACATGTATGTATATAAAGGTCATCGATGACCATTTTCATAATCGAATACATTGGAATTAATTAGAAAAATATGTATTCCATTAATCTACTTTTTATTCAAAAAATATTATAGGCACTACACATATATGACTTCTAGTTGACATTTAAAAAAAACTAGATCACCTTTCAAAGTTCTAACAGAATCATTTAACAACTACGAGTAAAAAATAGCAAAAGTAAAGTATAGGAGGATAATGAATCTACAATTTCTTAAAAAAACTCAAAAATATGAAAAAAATGTCGGTAAGTGTAGGCTCCCAGCTCCCTCTCTCTCTCTCTCTCTCTCTCTCTCTCTATATATATATATATATATATATATATAGAGAGAGAGAGAGAGAGGACTTATCCAATGAGCCACGTGCCCATTAACGTTTCAATGAGCACTCATTCTGGGCCATACACGTGTATTAGCAATAACTATATTTCTAATTATAGGCTACCATATATTTAAAAAAATCTTATATTTCCTAGTATACAACATCCTTAAAAATTGGAAGACGGTTTTGGAAATAAACAATTCAAATAAATGATTCCACGCGGATGATTAAGGATTCAAACGCTATGATAGTAATAAAAATAATTCGGTCAAATAAATGCTTATTGTGTGATCAGTAATATCAAGACAATGATCAGTAATTTACATCCAAATAGTTACATTGTACATAATTTAGTAATATGTATAAAATGGTCAAGTAAATGTATGTTGTGAGATCAGTAATAACATAACAAATGGTTAGTAATACCATTGTCTATGTAATGTGCATTGCATTTACAAATAGTTACTTTCTTACTTGAGCAATGCCCATGACTTATTGACCATTACTTTGTTATTACTGATCTCATAGTAGCTATTACTTGAGAATCGTGCACATATTACTGAAAATGTGATATAAGACATAGATATATACATTACTGAACACAAACAATAATTTACTTGATAACTGTATATATATATATTACTTGAGTATCATCTCTAAATTACTGAATTCTGTTCGAAGTAATAAAACATATGGAAATTACTAACCATTTGTTATAGTTTTACGGACTTCACAACAAGCACTTACTTGTCCATTGTGTATATATTACTGAAATCTGCACCATGTAATAAAATGAATGTAAATTACTGACCGTTGTTTGGATAATACTGACTTCACAACAAGCACTTACTTGTCCATTGTGTATATATTACTGAATTCTGCACATGTAATAAAATGAATGTAAATTACTGATCGTTGTTTGGATATTACTGATCTGCAACCACCATTTACGTGAGTATTGTCTCTAAATTACTGAATTCTTTTTAAAGTAATAATACATATAGAAATTACTGACCATTTGTTATGGTTTTACTGACTTCACAACAAGTACTTACTTGACCATTGTGTATATATTACTGAATTCTACACAATATAATAAAATGAATGTAAATTACTGACATTGTTTTAGATATTGCTGATTCACAACAACCATTTACTTGATTATTGTATATATATTACTGACATGCGCATTTGGATCTCGATTTTCTACAAGAAATCATCGATTCAAATGTTTTCTTTCTAAAATAATCTCCATATTTTTTGGACGCGATATAATTGGAATACCCTTATTGTTAAATCGCTTTGCATATTAATCTCCTTCCAAAAACAACATCATTCGAAATAGGTAACCACTCAATTGGTAATACACGTGTGTGGCCTACAAATGGTGCTCACCGAAACGCTAATGAGCCCTGTGCGGATTGGATAAAAATACTATATATATATATATATATATATATATATATATATATATATATGGGATTGGGGAAGCTGCACCCGGGGGTGTAGCTAACTAGTTGCACCCGGCCATTTCTTTCATTATTTTTTTTACTTTTGAAATGAAACCTAGGGGGATTTAAATCAACATATATCACCGTGATATCATACCAATTTCAACTAAATTCGACACTTCTATCATCTCCATCAAGACTATCACATTTTAACGGTCTTAAGATTATTGAAATTGACCAAATCTAGATGGGCATGCTAGGAATGTTTGTTTTGCATGAAATTTGAAAAACATATTCCACACAATATACTAAGTAAATCTTCATAGGTTTCCTTTAAAAAAATAAAAAATCAATTAGAAAAATGCCCGGGTGTAGCTAGTTTGATGCACCACCCGGTGTAGCTTCCATTCCTCTCTCTCTCTCTCTCTCTCTCTCTATATATATATATATATATATATATATATGGGAAAAGGGATGCTGAGCCCCATGTGCAGGGAATTCCCTGCACCCTGATTCACAGCCGTCGGATGGACTCCACTTTCAACGACCAGATTTTGAGAACCCCAACCCCCTTTGACATTGCATCCGTTCCAAACCCCCCACAATGCCTCCCCTTCTGCACACGAGATACCACCGCTGATGCCTCTCGGTTTCGTGTTGCGTTGCCTGCTTGCCGTCAGCGAGCCCCATAAAATCGGTCCCTCGTTCTCCTCCGCCCATGCGTGCGACCCCATCCCATCATCACGCGAGCCCTAGATGGTGTGCCTGGTTCCTCGTGATGTGCCACTCGGTGAGCCACAACCGCCAAGTCCCTCGTGCTCCTCCATCTGCACGCATAACAACTTCATGTCGCAGCGCGTGCCCTAGCCAGCATGTTCGATCCCTCACTGGACGGGGGGGAGGGAGGCTTGGGAGGTGGAGGGGTTGTTTCGTGGCAGATACGAGAATCTTCCCCATGCTAGCAGTGGTGAACCCCATGGTCACTATGCAGACCATTGCTTATTGCATGGCCGACATAATTGTCGACAAACTCAAGAAGGAAGAACAATTAGTTTATATCTAAATGTACAACGTTTGTATAAGATCATGGTTGAATCCTATTGATGATCAAATGGAGTGATTTAATTCTGATATGTATTTCTAAGGTGGATGATTTTTTCTATTGTTATAACTTAATTCTGATATAGAAACATTCATCTGAAACTCCAACTACTATATAAATCTAGCTTCTTTTTATGAGTGACATTAATCTGTATCTTACTTTGGGTTATCTTTTTACTGTATCAGATTTGTGGCAAGAGGGGCGTTCTTTTGTTTGGATGCATGGTGAAATGTGGTTCTTTAGTGGTTTAACACCTGAAGATTACTATATCCTCTTCTTCGGCTCTTCCCTCTAGAGCTTCTCAGCAATGGCGTAGGTCATGCCATAATTGAAGATAGGGCATGTCAGCTAGCACTCCTACGATGGAGGAGGTAGTCAAGAGCATCGATAAAGGAGAGTACGGGATTGTGCGACTAGGTCTCACACAGGTGGCACATCGCGAGGAACCAGACACACCATCTAGGGCTCGCGCGATGACGGGATGGGGTCGCACGCATGGGCGGAGGAGAACGAGGGGCCCGTTTTATGGGGCTCGTTGATGGCAAGCAGGCAACGCAACAAGAAACCGAGAGGCATCAGCGGTGGTATCTCGTGTGTGGATAGGAGAGAGAGAGAGAGGGGGGGGAGGGGAGGCATCGTGGGGGGTTTGGAACGGATGCAATGTCAAAGGGGATTGGGGTTCACAAAATCTGGTCGTAGAAGGTGGAGTCCATCCAACGACTGTGAATTAGGGTGCAGGGAATTCCATGTACATGGGGCTCAGCATCCCTTATATATATATATATATATATATATATATATATATATGAGGAAAATGGGGCTGCCCCCTAGGGGGAGCTAACTTAGCTCCCCCCGCCCTATTTTCTTCAAATTTTTTATTTTTTTTTGAAAATTTTTTCCGTGAATATTCATCACTATATCCCTATATTATGTCATAAAAATTTCGTATGAAACAGAGACTCCTACGGCCTCCATCCAGACAGTCATTTTTTTAACGGTAACAGGATTTTTTAAATCGACCCCGTTTGGATGGAGGTCGTAGGAGTCTCTGTTTCACATGAAATTTGAATGGCATAATATATGGATTTAATAATGAATTTACACGGTTTTGGATTTCCAAAAAAATAAAAAAAATATGTGAAAAAGGGGCGGGGGGAGCTAAGTTAGCTCCCCCTAGGGGGCATACACATTTTACCCTATATATATATATATATATATATATATATATATATATATATATATATATATATATATAGGGTAAAATGGGGCTGCCCCCAGGGGGTAGCTAACTTAGCTACCCCCGCCCCATTTTCTCCATTTTTTTATTTTTTTTTGAAAATTTCTTCCATGAATATTCATCGCTATATCCCTATATTATGCTATTAAAATTTCGTGCGAAACAGAGACTCCTACGGCCTCCATCCAGACAGTCATTTTTTAACGGTAACAGGATTTTTTAAATTGACCCCGTTTGGATGGAGGTCGTAGGAGTCTCTGTTTCGCATGAAATTTTAATAGCATAATATAGGGATTTAATAATGAATTTACACGGTTTTAGATTTCAAAAAAAATAAAAATATTATGTCAAAAAGGGGCGGGGGGAGCTAAGTTAGCTCCCCCTAGGGGGCATACACATTTTACCCATATATATATATATATATATATATATATATATATATATATATATGGCATATCCAGAGAGCATTGTGCCCATTTGAGGATTTTTGAGCACCAAACGTGGGCTCGCCACGTGTATGTGATGGTTCTATTTGGAAGGGGACGGTTTTGGTAATAGCAATGTACTTTGCATTATTAACATAATAGGAATTCGAGTTAAATCATTTCCATAAAAATAGTTGATCGGTTTTAGTAAGATAAAAAATATACATTTTAATTATTGCCAGCATTCGATCTATTTATGGAATGATCATTCCATGTATAGATATGTAAACTTCTAAATTACTGATTATAGTTATTGATTACATCAGTTACTAATGTCCATACAATAATTACCGATTACAAATATGCATATTACTGAACGTATTATGAATGTTACTGAAGTTATAACGTTCATATAGCAATTACTAATTACAAATGTCCATACTGAATGTTACTGAACTCTTTGTAATTGTTACTGAACTCCCAATGCATATGAATGTTACTTGGCTAATTACAAATGTCCATACTGAATGTTACTGAACGCATTATGAATGTTACTGAACTCATTGTAATTGTTACTGAAGTTATAGTTACTAATATCCATACATCAATTACTGGTTATGTAATTACTAGTGTCCATACAATATTTACTGATTACAACGTCCATATTACTGAACCCATTCTGATTGTTACCGAAGATATTATTTTATTATTACTGATCTCATAATAGCCATTACTTGAGAATTGTATATACATAAGTGAACACACAACAAAAATTACTTGAGACTGTATATATATTACTTGAGTACTGTCTCTAAATTACTAAATTGTATTCAAATCAATAACACATATGGAAATTACTGACCATTTGTTATGGTTTTACTGACTTCACAACAAGCACTTACCTGACCATTGTATTCATACTAAAATATGTACCATATAAACATGTGCTATAAGATATAGATATATACATTACTGAACAAACAACAAAATTTACTTGAGATTGTATATATATTACTTGAGTACTATCTCTAAATTACCAAATTCTATTCAAATTAATAACACATATGGAAATTACTGACCATTTGTTATGGTTTTACTGACTTCACAAAAAGCACTTACTTGACCAGTGTATTCATATTACTGAAATATGTACCATATAATCAAATGAATGTAAATTACTAACCATTGTTTGGATATTACCAATCTCGCAACAACTATTTATTTGTCTATTGTATATATGTTACCGATTCCATTTGAATATGTTACGCATAATATATAAGATGTTACTTATCGTTCTTACAAATAGGACGATGATCTATAAGTTACTTATGTAATTTAACAAGTTACTTGTTATACACATCATGTTAATGATATTAATACAAAATTTACTTATATTAAAACAAAGACTGTCTGATTATATCTAATGATATCATTTTCAAAAGATGGAACAACAGAATCTCGTGTTCTGTGGATGTAAACTTCTAAGCAATCATATTGCTTTCATGATCTAAATATAATTGATAGTCATCCATCATCGTTCCTTCTCATATGATGTTCTCACGATCGAAATCCAACCAAGAATCATCATTCGTCATTGCGTCTGAGACTTCATGATCCAAATCCAATGACAAATCGAGCATCGCGTTTGAATCTGAAATCGAAAATATAAAAACAAACGATTAAACTGAGATCATAATATGAACCAACAATGACAACTCACAAGCAAAAATAAGAGGAAACATAAATTTTGCAACGACGATTGATTAAAAAAAATTCTACAAAAATACCTTCGAAGAACGAAGCTCCTGCAATTTCAGAAGCTTGGTCGTCGCGCGAGATCAACAAGAATATGTTCGAAATGACCATAACAAACACAAAATATCGGCGGACGCTAATTTTAGAAAGTCCGAAAATACCATTTTTAAATAGACACCAAATATTGTGACTTGTGACGTGATCCTAAAATTTAGGGATTGATATTGGTAATCCAACGGCTGTGACGATGGGCTCATTCCATTCAAATGGACACGATGCTCTCTGGATAAATTCTATATATATATATATATATATATATATAGAGAGAGAGAGAGAGAGAGAAGGGATCCTACTCCATGGAGTAGGTAACTTACCTACTCCATTTTCTTCCTTTTCATATTTTTTTAATTTTTTTTGAAAAGTGCTTCCATGAATTTTCATAACTATATCCCTCTAATATGTCATTCAAATTTCGTCAGAAACAGAGACTCATACGGCCTCCATCCAGACAGGGTAGATTTAAAAAGTCCTGCGACCGTTAAAAAAATGACGTCTGGATGGAGGCCGCAGGAGTCTTTGTTTCTGACGAAATTCGAATGACATATAGGAGGGATATAGGGATGAATATACATGGTGATATTTTTCAAAAAAATAAATTTCTTTTACAAAAAATGAGATGGGGGTAATCATGTTGGCTGCCCCTAAGGGGCAGCCCCATTTTTCCATATATATATATATATATATATATATATATATATATTCGGTAATTTTTGTGAATAAGGTGAGGGGATATTCATATATATTTGTATTTATTTCATCGCTAATCAGGCCCCTCCTTCTTACATTTGAAAAAGGAAGAGTTTAATAAAGAATTCGATGCATAATTGGGATCTTGTTTGTAATCTAAACCAAAAAAATATTCCAGCTACGAAAATAAAATAACATGGAATCAGAAATACAACAGGGACCGTGTTTAAGAAACATTCCATTGCTCCCTTAACTTATGTATCCAAATTATTATTTTCTTCTGACTTTTTCGCATCGTTAATCTTCACGCGGAAAGACGTGCCAAATTAAAAAAATATACCCCTTTCAACCAAAATTTTAAAAATAAAACCAAACGTGGACATGTAGAAAAATAATTATATCTTTTTCGCAAAAATATGATAATCTGTGTTGGAGATAGAAGCGACAGCACTGATGATTTCAGTCGTGCTTTAGTGAAAGTGATGTAATATTATAAGCTTAGCATGTCTTGGCAACAACCACATCAAAAAAATTGGATATGAAAATAATACTTTGCATAAATTAAATTTCTTTAGCTCCATAGGTAAGGGATTTCTTTTTAGCAGATGTATAAGATGTGCCTCTTATTTATATGAAAGCCAAAAAAGGTGTTTTTACAAAAATGCCCATGTAAACTTTATGTTTTACGAAAAGATAGACATTAGCCTCTGCGACTCGCCGCGCATCGAGGCAACCATCCTGGAGTTCTGTTCAAGCTCCAAGCCACATGTGTTGACTCATCTTATCTCCTGTTTAGCATTTTGATTTCCTTCGGTGGCGTTTGGTTGGTGGGTTATCCAGCCTGATTTTGTGTTTGTGTGTTTGGTTGGTGGGTTAAGGGTTTGTGTGATGTGATTGTATTGGAATTTGAAAAAGTTGATAATTATTATGGTATGATTGTATTGAAATTTGAAAAAGTGGGTAGTTGTTGTGATGTGATTGTATTGAAGTTTGAAATAGTGAGTAGAAGTTGAGTCTTTTATGATTTTTAGATGATATGATGATATAATATATACTTTTTTTGATGGGAAGGGAATAGGCCCCACTAGTGGGTTAAAAAGGAGGGTTTTGGGGGGTTACCCACCCAAAGTAGGGGTAACCCCCAACCGAACATGGCCTTCCAGTTTCTCACCCTCTCTTCCGATTCTTCCCTCGCTCCTTCTAATCTTCTTCTATCTTCTATTTTAACACCACCCTTCGACTTCCGATCATCACTTCACCGTCGATTTGTTCTAATTCCTCACGTTTCCTTCATATCTGATCATCTCAGATCTATTTGATTTGAGCTTCGATAATAATTCTCCATCGCCTCTAAGGATTGACTATCCATTTCCAATTTTGCGTCTAATGCTTGGTTAGGGAAAAATCCCTCGAGACTCTTATGGTTACTCTGCAGGTGTATGACCAAAGCTTCGATGAACTTTATTTGTCTGGAGCCATGAGATCAAGGATTGCCTCCGAGTGTCACATCACCTGGAGCTTTTGATCGACATCCGTTGCAGGAGTTTGAACCCCTTTCCTGAAATGAGAGCAAAAGATATTATCGAAACAAAGCAAAAGAACGATAACATGAGCTAGAAATCACGAAGCCATCTCAAATCATTTCAGTGTTACATTTAACAACCTGCAGTTAAGAACCATTGCCTGGAGGACAGAGAACATACACGCTCCAGGCGGAGTTGAAGAAGACACTTCCGCCTGGGACCGAATTCGAGCATCTAATCAATGCTCGTGCATCGTGATAAAAATCCCTTATTTTCCCTCTTTATTCTTTTATTTTAGCTATTTATCTTGGCAAATCATCATGTAGATAGATGTAAATACCTATATATAATACACTACATTGTATAACGATTAATTTATTTCTCTTAAAATAAAAAAATCACAGAAAAATAGTTTGAAAAATAGCAATAGTTTGAAAGTTATTTCTGATATCAGACGGGGGTAGCCACTTCATCAACGATAAGGTAAGAGCACTTGCTAACGAGTTCGGTATAGACCATCAGATTGCTACTCTGTATCATCCTTCGACGAATGGTCTAGCCGAACTTTCAAATAGGGAGATCAAGATAATTTTGCATAAGGTTGTTCGCCCAGACCGAAAGGATTGGTCATAGCTTTTGGACCTGGCTCTTTAGGCTTATAGAACATCCTTCAAAACTCCATTAGGTACGTCTTCCTTTCGTCTCGTTTATGGCAAGCCATGCCACTTACTTGTGGAAATCTAGAACAAATCATTGTGGGCAGTGAAAGAGGTGATCTTTGGCCTAGATGATTCGGAAGATCAGAGGTAGTCTGAACTGGCAGCCCTGGAAGAGTTACGAGACGAACCTTCACAAGTAGCATGCACTATAAAGAGCGGATGAAAGAGTGGCATGATTCTCACTTCAGCTACAAGCAGTTTTAACCGAATCAGAAAGTATACCTATTCGATGAGAAACTGAAATTATTTCCAAGGAAACTTCAGAGTAAGTGGAAAGGCCCCTATCTTGTGCAAAAGGTGTACGACAATGGTAGCATCAATATATTTGAGTTGCCGTCTGATTCCCTTTCGGGTCAACGATCAACGGTTGAAATATTTTCTCGATCATGAACCGCAAACCGTTGAAGTTTCCCCCATCTATTTTGTATGAGATGATCTTTTTATTCTTACATTGTGGATCTCATACCTGATTTTCCAGATCATTTGTATATATTTTCGATTTTACTCTTTCCTTTCTGTTTGTCTCACACCCTTAGGTTCATCTAAAATTTTTCTATACTTAGGATGTGTTTTATACTAAGTATAGGGGAGTGTAAACATCGTGTTATTCTTATCGTTCTGTTCGATTACCCCTGTCGTTCCTATACTTAGGGTGTGCTTTACCCTAAGTATAAGAGGGTTAATCTCGCTCACTTCCTCTTTTGATTATCGTCGGTTTCTACATTGCATGCTCCCTCGCCTGTCCCTACCTTTTGATCTTCGTCTCTATACTTAGGGATATTTTACCCTAAGTATAGGGGGGACAAGATGAGCCGTTGGGTTTGTACATTCTCTTGACCTTGATCATCTTCAGTTTTGAGTCCGCTATCCTCAGAATCACTTGATCTTAAGTATTCTTTTTGACCCTGAGATGATTGGCTTCTATTCTTTATTAGTTATTCTTTGAGTCGTTGTTCTATAGATTCTTTTCACCGATCTATACTTAGCCCGAGTTATGTCTTCCTTTGTCGCTTCTTCGGTCACTATGAGGACATAATTCACGCTAAGTGTAGGGGGTGTTGTGTGTGTATGTATGTATGTATGTATGTATGTATGTATATATATATATATATATTAGAAGTCATAACTTGTACTTTATCGTATTTTTAATAATAAGGCTTCCTAAAAGTATTGTATATTTTGGGTTTAAAAAATCACAAGAAAATTGTAAAAATATCTTTAAAAAAACTTTAAAATTGGTATATAAAAAGATATTGTAAAATTCTCTGATAAAATTCTTGTAAAATCTTTTATAACAACCGTATAAATTTGTATAGAAAATTTGTATAAAATCCTTTGTAAAATGTACAAAATCCTTATAAAAATTTATGTAAATTGAATTAATCCAAACTTTTTCAAGAAGACACCTAAAAATTGAAAAGTTTTAAAATTCAATAAAATTTTAAAAAATTCTTTAAAATCACTTAAAAAGCTTAATCCGAAAAATCTACCTCATAAAAAATTGTTGCATTCATTCGCATTTTTTCAGAACAAGTATAATTCTTGAACCGAATGGATTTAAGTCTAAGAGACGGAGTTTGGTTTAGGCCTTAATCCACTTAATTCTAAAGGAACTCTATTAGAAACTGGAATTGGGACTCTTTAGGCCTTGTATACTTAATTCTTTGGGTTCCACGAGACCGTATTCGGAATTCAACTTGAAAGTATATAAGTAGGACACCTGGTGTCGTCCGTTTAACTCTTCTCCATTTGAACCAATTTTGAACTCATGCACTCTGCACTTAGCTCGACTTGCATGGGGCTGTGAAGGGCAATCCCTTTCGGTGTTGCATTTCCATCCTTATCTGACGGTGATGATGTCTTAAGACGGGAGAGATTGGGGTTGAAATAATGCTTCGGATGAGGGAAGGATCTGCTGGCACAATTTTTCTAAGACCCCAAAAATGGGCGGAGTGAAAATATTATATATCTGTCGGGGCATAAAAGACTTATGCAGTGCAACAATCATTACTACCAAAAAGAAACTGAATACACTAAATGTCAAAAATGATCACAATGGTCCGAGCTTCGGAAAAGCCTGCATGTCTTCGTGGAGACTTGGCTAAACTGGACAGGCTTCACAGGAGAAGTGATTACACCGATCAAACTCCAATTCTCTTCCAATTCTTTTATCTTCCCCCTTACTCGATTGTGGACACAGCACGACCTGACCTTAATAGGGAATACCTCCCTCCTTGAGGACTGAGCTATTGGATGAGGGCCCAATGGGAGTGTGTACCTTGGTGGGTGGTTTCTTCGCTTCTTTAAACGGGAAGAGCTAAAACCTTTCACACACAGTCAAGTTGCTTTCAAAGTCGAAAAGTTTACGTGATGGATAGGTGGATCTGAGATGCCTGCTGAGGTGAATCTGGATAAGGATTTGTGAAACTTGAGGGTTATCGAGGTTTAAATCTTAATTCTAATAGAGTCCCGACACACTAACAATCCAAAGGTCTGAATCCAGACTCCTGATTTTGGATAAAGTGAGATTCGGTTTAAAGAAACAATCATGTTCTAAGTTCTTTTATTTTCTATTTTCTTTTTTCTTTTTTCTTGTACTTATTTATATAATAAGTGTTTGCCAAGGGAGTAGAAAAGGTAAAGTATAGGGGAATGATGAATCCGTGATTCACCGCCTTTATTCTTTTATTTTGTCTAAAATCCTTGGTAAAATACATGTAGATAATCACTAATTTAAACTAATTAATATACTAACCGTAATTATTAATATTATATATTTAACACTCATTTTTACCCAAAATAAAAGAATAAAGATAAAAAGAAAAAGAAAAGAAAAAGAAGGTTGTAGATATGAAATAAAGATTGATCCTAACCCCAAGATCAGGTCAACATTGACCGCATCAACAAAATAAATAAGTAGTGGGGGATAAGGATCCTAATCTTTATAAATATCTAGAAAATAAAGACCAAAAATACAATTTACCCATTTTACACTATGTAAAAACTTCATCTATTTTATTTAGTATCAAAACTATTTCAAACCAAAATACTTATTTTGTAAAATTTATTCACAAATATATATATATATTCTTTTATAAAAATATCAGAAAAATATTTCATCACAAAAATAATTAACCGTAATGGACCAAAAAAGTCGTAAAAGCCGACTTCTAAGGTTCATAACTATTTATAGAAAACTCCAAACGAACCAAACTTACTTCTAAAATGTGTTCTATACTTAATACTATTTAATAAAAATATGAAAAAATAATCGAATAAAACCGATAAGTTTCTGAGTTTTGGACCCATTGTATATATGTACTATATGTAGAATCTTCTCGAATTTTTAATTAAATAATCGTTAATATGATTAATTTCTTCTCTAAAATCTTTTGAAATTGATAGAAAAATATATAAATATAATTAAGCCAAAATACTAATAAAATCTAGAGACCTGAATCCACTACTTAAATTTTTCGAACCTCATAACTCAACTGTATGAACTCCGAATTGAGCAAATTCGAGTCCTAAAAATTATATTATTAAATTATCTACAAATTGACACTAATTTTGCTAAAATCAGAGCTAATACAAAAAATACGATTTTCGGGTCTGTATTGGTATAATTGTACAAATATACCTTTATTTTTCTTATTTAATTTATTATTAAATTTATTAAAAACTATAAATAAATTGATTATTAAACAGCTTATCATTTATATCCACATAATTCATTTATTTAATATAATGTATTATAAACTTATTTTTATTTATATGTTGTATATGACTCCTATGTCCTCTTCTCTGTTTTGTCTATTTTCCTTTCTTTTCTTTCCCTGCCATGTGGCACCCTCTTATTGACTCTTCGGTTCTTTTTCTCTCTCTTTCTTTTTCTCTTCTTCTTCGCCAACACCTCTTCTTCCTCCTCCTCCTTCTTCCTCCACACACTACCTTCTCCTCTCCATCAACTGTCCCAACCACCCAACAGTTGACCGTTGGTCGGCAGGTCGTCAACCAACCCGTGCTCCCATCACCACCACCGGTGACCCGATCAATATCCTCATCTATAAATACCTCGTCAGCCCCCTCAAGCTCCATTATCCGTCATTAATCCGGTGAGCTCCGCGAGTTGTGACGAGTGACAGGCATCCTTCGTGTTGCAGCGAGGTCGAGGATGAGCAGGAGCAGCAAGATCGCCGCCGGAGTCGAGCTCCTGCTCCGCTGAGAGCGTAGCCCCCGTGTTGCGCCATGCGTCGAGGCAAGCATCATCCATCGGAGCTCCTTCGAGCTCCTCTTCCCAAGCGAGTTCCTCCAATAACTCTGGATACGCTTTTGATTTCTCCTTTGCCTCTTCATTTCTCATTTCGATTACTCCGAATTCAACTTCTCGATCCATTTCACTCTGATATTTGATTATCCGAAGCACCTGCACGTGGAAACCATCCCCTTCCCAGGACATCGGAGCGTCGCGTCAAATCTGTTACTAAATATTGAGATTTTCTTCCTACAAGAGAAGCAAACGAATCATTTATAGATCTGAAGTATCATATTCGTGATTACCCGGGGATTGTGCTATCTGCAGGAGATTGAAAAGCCTCTACAATTGAATAATTAAATAATGATTCCATATTAACACGAACTACCCGGAGCACTTGCCATAGATCAGAATAACCATTGCCACACGAAGAGTGAGTTCACATTCTGGAGCAACAAAAGCTTCATCTGGAAGCTTGTGATTCGGGGAAAAACGAGGCTGTTGATCCAGATCGTATACGAAACGTAGACCAGATTTTGCCGATTACTCCCGATTTACTGCCACGAAGCTTTATCAGAAATCAGCTCTGATTTTATATCTTCCGCCTTTGATCAACGAAACCTCTGCCGTCTTAAAACAGCGCTTTGTCCTGTAACGAACAGATTTGGGTAAGAATGCAGCGAATAACTTCGGACTTGGCTTTAAACCCACTTAAAAACTTCGGGCCTTGGATCGGGCCTAGATTTGTAAAAAAATTTTTGGCTCAACTCAAACCCAGGTTCGGCGCAATTCCATTGGTCCGGACTTGGGCCGGGCCGGCCCATCTATTGGTGCTAGGTCGGGCTGGTATACAATCTTCATATTTGACACAATCTTCTCTTACAGGAGACGAAATTTCAATATTTCTCCGCTCTTAGGATCTCTTACAGCTAAGTTCTCTAAAAGGGGGAAAAAGCTCCCTTCTTCACAAAAAACCTCACATTGTCTGCTTAATTAGACACCAAATGCTTGTCCATTAGCAAATATAGTGCCAAAGTCCCATTCAACCCCTAAGTGTTTGTGCAATATTTTGACTTCTCACCTAACTCTAAAGAAGACAAGATAAAAAGACCGCTCTTTTACGGTCTCTACCGAGTTGAGTAGGTGAATTGAGGGTTTGTCTTGCGTGAGTTTTGCTTGTGATTGATTGTGTGTATTCCAGATCACCTCTGCGCATTTGCACCCTTTTCTCACTTCTCTTGATTTGACCATTTTGTTATCTCGATCATTTTTCTCTTGTTTCGAGATGGCCGACTGATGAATACCCATTCATCACTCTTTATTCTTATATTTTAGCTACAAAAACCTATGCAAATGCATGTAGATATGTGTAAATAGGAATAATTAGCAAAAGCATGCATCTTGTAAAAACATATAATTAGCATGTTTTTGTGCAAAAATAAAAGAATAAAGATGAAAAAGAAAAAGAGGGAAATATTTAGAATAAATATTGAGCAACCTAACCCAAGGGAGGGCTCAGCATGGGCCTGACCACATAAAAACCAACGTAGAGGGAGATAGGGGCTCTAGTGTAAATATTTATGTAAATAAATAAAACTGTATTTTCCTCACCCAAAAAAATATGCTTGTACATATTTTGCATATATTTAGAAACTCTTAAAAACAAAATAAAAATTTAAAAATCAAAAATGCAAAAATATCCCTCCACCATGTGCATAGACCATCATCCTTTATTTATTTAACCCTATAAATAAATGTATTTATTTTCAAAACTTTTTGTGAATATTCTATGGTATATTTTGTAAATAAAATAAATAAAAAGAAACACAACAAAAATCAAATAAAAATAACAAAAATTAAAATTACAAAAACATATTGTACATATGCCATGTACATAGTTGTATATATCTATTTATTTCACCTATGTGTATAAATAATAAAAATAAAATAAAAATATCCTTTTATTCCTCATTTTATTCTATAAATAAATAAAATATAAAATAGGAATAAAATTGTACAAAAATAATAATTAAAAATTAAAAATCAAAAACCCTATATTGTACATATACCTATGTATAGCTATATATTGTAAATACCTTATTTTTATTTCTAAAAATTAATTAAAAATCACCAAAAAATTGAGAAAAATAAAATAAATATTTTTCATGTTTTAAGTTTTTAAAAATTCGGTCATTATCTAACCCAAAAAAATGAATCAAAATAAATAAGCTTGGTGGGCTCTGATTGGTCCACGGGGGATTGTTGACCCCCGGTCAACTCCCCCCCAGGACCACCAGAGCCGGGTCTCCTGTGCCCGACCCGTTTTCTCCCCTTTTTCCACGGATGACCCGATCGCCAACCCACCAAACCCCGGGTCCGGATCACTCCTCTCGCATCCGGCATCCTCGCCGGAGCCGCTCCCTCGGGATCCGCGCGCTCCTGAGCTCGCCCGATCGTCATCTTCCCGGACCCCTAGCAGTATATAACCTGAGCTCCGCCGCATTTTATTGCCATCTTTGGCTCTCCACTCTCACTCCCGTGACCTCCATAGCGATCCCTGAGGTGACAGCTCGCGATTGCCCTTGTAGCAGTGAGGAGGAGGTGGCCGGACCACTGATCCGGCGACGTTGCGCCGCCGTGCTCCGCCCCGTGCAGGAGCTCGAGCCTCAGGCCTTGACGTCCTTCGAGGCCACGACCAGGAGCTACCTAAGCTCCAGCACAGTCTACCACACCGCCCAGGTATCCTTCTAGCCTTCCCATTTCGTTTAATTTTTAGTTTCCCCCAAATCGTAGTTCCGCCGCGTTCCTTTGATTCCGACCATATCGCGTATCTTCTCGGTCATCGGGACACACTGTCACCTTCGCCATCCCTCGACGCACCTTCTCCACCCCTTCGTTCAACCCAGCTCGCACAGGAGCTGGGGTTCGAGCTCCTCCATCCTCCGCTCGCCGGAGCTCGCTCGCCCCGACCCACAGTTCACCTTCACGCCGCTTCATCGGGTCGAGGCACTTTGCCCTCGACCCGCGAAGCTTCTGGGTTATTTTGCAGGTCACGAGGAGGCCATCTGAGGCTTCCCAACATCAGTCCAGGAGCTTCCCCTCCGTCGACCTCGCCGGAGCCCCTCCAGGGCTCGGCTGGGCCATCGGAGGCCACCACCAGCTGCGGGACGTCATCGCCGACCTTCTCCGATCTTCAGAGGCAGCTGAGGAGGCCCACAGCACGCGCACGAGGCCGGCGAACCTCGCCGGCCACCTGTTCTTCAAGGGTCCTCCATCACCGTCCGATAGCCCTCGGAGCTCCAGTTTCAATCGTCACCGCCCATTCATCGAGGAGCAGACACCGTTGATCATCTCGAAGCTTCATCCGGACCGTTAGAGCAGAGAGAGGGAACCACCAGCACCCGAGGCCGTTAGATCTCCCACGTGGCCCCCTCTGCGCCGTCGATCAGGCTCACGTGCGGAAGAAGAGAAGCGCCCGCCGTCCTCAGCCGTTAGATCAGCTACGTGGCGCTCATCCAGCCGTCGACGTAATAAAGGGGTAATTTACCTTAGGCCCCCTCGTAGTTTATGTTTTTACTTTCAGCCCTGTAAATATTTTATGCGTTTTATTTACGTAGGGTAAATTGCACATTGGACCTCGTGCTTGTTTATATTTGCATTTATGCCCCTGTATGTGTGAGCCACGTGCTTCGCCACGTGCTTTGTCTGGTGTATTTGCAATATTAATCCTGTAGTTCTGGTTGTGTGTTAAATGAATGAATACTTTTTGATAATTGCATATATGCCCCTGTGAACGTTTTATTTCCGCATGTGCGCCTTTTAGTGGGTTATTTGCATAACAGCCCCTGGACTTTTTGGTACGAGTTACCAAAAGGTCCTAGGACTTGTTTTTATTACCAAAAGGTCCCTGAGTGCCCCAGGCACGCGCCACGCGCGTGACTTGCTGGGAAAATTGCACCTGGACCCCCAGATCTTCGGGTATTTGCACTTAAGTCCCTGTGCACTGTGCCCCCTTTTGATTTTTGAATAAAATATCAAATCACCTCTAAATTCGATGAAAATTTGAAACATGGCTCCTGCCATGTTGTAGAATTTTTGAGAATTTTTGAGGACATTTTTGATCTTATTTGCTATTTTTAAAAATTCAAAAACTCTCATTATCGCTCTTGTCTAGATTCAAAAATCCCAAAAAAATATAAAAACACCCCCAAAAATTCCATAAAAATTAGGTTTGTTTCTGTTGTGTTTCTTGATTTTCTAGCCAATTTTGGCTATTTTTCATTGAGTAAAAACCCTAAAAATTTAAAAACACCTCAAAACTCATAAAAATCATAATAAATAATTTAAAAACCCAAAAACAATAATTTTGGTGCTCAAATTTTCCTTGTTTTCTCTAGTATACAGGAAAATTACCTCCAGGTCCCTCTGAGATCCTTAAATATTTTATTTTTGGATTTTGGGGCCTGGCTGGACAGTACCTTGTCTTTTTAGCACTGTTTGATTTTTAGAAAATAAAATACACTTCAGAAAATTATCAAAAATTCACCAAAAATACTTAAAAACCCAAAAAACATAAAAACATTTTTTCTTGAATTTTTGCTTGATTTTTGATGCTTTAAATAAATTGATAAAGTGTGTTTGTTTTTGTTTTCTTTTATTTTCTCATTATATTAAAAATCCAAAAAAATATAAAAATTATTAAAAATCACTAAAAATATTATCTTTATTTTATTTCATTTTTACTACTTCGTAGGCCTCTGGCCAACCCGTGCTCCTTGTGTTCGACCCTGGGTGCTATACCAGGTTAATCTCATAGCAGGGCCGCTGATTTTGTGCTTGATTGATCTTACGTGTTTCGAGTGGTCTGATTTTTTTGATATACTTAGTCTGAGTGATTGAGGTCGCAACGACCTATATTTCTGTACCTTTACCTTAGTCATTCGGACGGTTATCAGAATGGCGCCGTTGCCGGGGAGCACGGCTTAGTAGTCACTTTTAGATTTTTTCCGCGGCTTTTTGAGTTTCGCGGCTTTTTGTATAGAATTTTTGTATCTATCTTTTTCTCTCATATTTCTGACAATAATTTTTGGACTGACCACTTTTCTCTCTGTTTCTTGCGAGGGCCCGAGGAGCGAGGGCGGCATTCCTAAGAGCGCCGGTGCACCCGAGCGAAGCGGAGGCGGCTCGTTTCTTCATCGAGCAGCAGGAGAGAGAGCGAGAGAGAGACTTGAGTGGGTGAGGATAGCTTAGGACTTTATTTCATTTATTATTATTGTAATAATACAGGGACTTGAACTCTTGGACTGCTTGGACACTTCTACCGTAGCGGGTCTGTTTCGCCGAGCATCGGTGTGCTCGGGGGACCCTTTAGGACCTTAGCGGTTTTTCGCGGTTTTCTCGCGGCTTTCTTTTTCTTTCTTACTGCCTTTCCGGTGTTTACGCGGTTTTTGCTCGAGCCCCTAGATTTAGGAATTTCTGGTGCTTGTGACGTAATTAGTAGGATCCACACACCTAATTGCTTATCTGTTCCCATAGAACGTAATTGGACCTACTAATAATAAATAATAAAAATAACTTAGTCGCTTTCCTGAGAGCCTACGTGCCGCGAGCCTGCCCCGTCAAGCGCTACTCCTGAACTCGACCTGTCGAGAAGAGGAGGGGTGGGTTTAGACCGGACTCTTTGGATCGAGGGCGAGTGACTGAGTTAGACGGTTCTGCGCTAGAAATTGCTCATCTAGGACTCGGTTTTTCCCGCTTGCATCATTTAGATAGTTTATTTCCTGTCTTTAAATTCTGCGCGGATCACTTGCATGTAGAGTGCTGGAGACAAGGTACGCATTTCTATCTCAGCATGCATCATTGATTTCTCGCGCATCGGCTTTTTCGTCTTCTCCCCCCTGTTTTCGGACTAAATAATCAGGAGAACCGAAAAATTCGTTAGGCTTTTTGTTTGATTTGAAAAATATTAAAAAGAAAAACAATAAAATCGGGACTGCTAATCATACTTGATCTTAAAAACCGCTCACCCTAAAAACTTTGTCTTGGGGAGAGCAACCCCTTCATTGTATGGTTTGGATGCGCGAGAGAGTGACCCGCACCCTAGGTAGAGCCTCCCGGTGCTAGACCCGACTGATTATCGACTCTTTCGTGCGGGCCAGTCGGTTGGGGATAGCATTGGATATCCTAACAGGTCACGTAAGCGCTCTGATATTTTGTGTGTTCACCAAAATAAAATAGACAAGATAAATTGACCGAACTTTCACGGTCTTCAGCTCGCGTCGCGTTGGTGAACCGGGGGTTTGTTTTGTGATCATAGTTGATTCCAGATCTCATCCGCCTTACTCGCCAGATCAAGATGATGGGTAGACGGTCTCTTAGGCAGCCTTTGGCTGCACCGCTTTTGGGCACGTCTACCCGATCATCTAGGTTGGCCCGCGAGAGCCGAGACCAGCTCTCCGAGCCCGAGTACGATTCCGCCCTGTTCCCCCTCGACCCCCTTTCTTCTTGTATTGAGAGACATGAGCCCGAGGAGAGATTGGCAGATTTGACAGCACCTGAGTTGGGCTCATTTGATTTTGCAGACGTCGATATGGCCGGCAGTTCAGAGGATCACCCCAGAGGTCCCCGAGGAGACCAGCATTTTGTACTAGACCAGGGGGCGATCAACTCCACCCTGATCGCATCACTCGAGACAGTTCAGCAGCAGCTACGCGATCAGGGGGCATTTATGATAGAGATGAGGCGAGAGTTGGAGAGGCTCAGAGTAGAGCGAGACCAGCAGAGCGAGCCGGAGGAGATGCCAGATGCAGAGGCAGCAGCCGCAGCCGCCGCAGCGGCAGCCGCCGCTGCGGGAGGACCACCACAGCCGATGCGGGCGTTACACAACCCCGGATCTACTCTGATGCATCACTGGGTGGTAGTGCCAGCGATCGTGGGGGACTTCAAGTTCCCCCCGAACACCTTGCAGTTACTGCCCCGTTTCCACGGACTAGCCACTGAGGAGCCCCACCTCCACCTCCAGGAGTTCTTGATGATCTGCAGCACCGTCCACGATCGCCACGTGGACCAGGACACGATCCGGATGATAGCCTTCCCTTTTCACTGGCAGATAGAGCAGCCACCTGGCTGAAGCATCTAGGGAAGTTTGTCTACACCTGGGAGCAGCTCCGCACCGAGTACTTGAAAAAGTACTATCCACTCGGGCGGACGAATGCAGCGAGGGCCCTGATCAGCAACTTCTCCATGTTCCCCAACGAGCAGTTCCACGAGGCTTGGGAGAGGTTTCGAGAGCTCCTAGACAGATGCCCGCACCACGACATATCCAAGCCGAACCTAGTTCAGAGCTTTTTCAGCGGGTTGATGCCAGAGCTTCAGGGTCTGGTGAACGCTTCTTGCGGCGGGTCCTACTTTGCCAAGGACCACGATCAGGTCTGGGCCATCTACGAGGAGATGTCCGAGAACTACATGGTGATGTCTCAGACCAGATTGTATACTCAGAGACCCCAGCCTCAGCAGCTAGGACCCGTGCAGTACCAGCGGATAGCACGGGTAGATGCAGGTCCATCCAGTTCGTCCGCAGTCGCAGCAGCACAGGCAGAGTCATCCGCTGCGGACATGGGTATCATCAGCGAGAAGTTGGACCGCATGGAGCTGATAGAGAAGAAGCAGTGCCAGAGCATCACTCAGATGGAACAGATGGCACAGGTTCTGAGCGATATGAAGACCCAGCTCATGTGTCTCCAGGAGACACAGACGGCTTCACAGCCCCGTCTTCTGTCGCGAGGCGATACCGGCGGCAGCAGCAGCTCGTCCCAGCGCTCCAGCTCTTCACAGCAGCCTAGACAGGTTCACCTTGTACAGGCGGAGCCGTACCAGCAGCCGCAGCCTACCTACCAGTCCCCACCATCTCCAGACATGCAGATGGTGGTCTACCAGCCGGATCAGCCTCTGGCAGTACTACCACCAGACCCCTTCGATGCAGAGCCGTTGATGGATGTCAACGGGATTTGGTATGACCGCCCCCAGCCTGGGATCCGACGAGACCATCCCGGATTCAGGTGGGGGGGTGGTGGTGCCCAGCCCCAGCAGCAGCCGTCAGGTCAGGGAGGGCAGTACCCCCAGCAGAGAGACCAGCACCAGCCGCAGCAGCAGCCCCCAGCGTATCAGCAGCAGTCATCCTACGGTCCTCGTCCCTATCAGCAGCAGGGACAGTCTTGGAGACGTGAGCAGCAGGCTCACCAGGGATACCAGCAGCAGCCTCCATCCTACCCCTCTTACCCACCACAGCAGTTCCAGCAGCCTCACCCACAGAGAGGCCACCCGTCGGGCTACCACGAGAGCCCCGCCTTGGATGACATCGCTCGCCTCCTCACGGACCAGCAGGCCACATTTAGACGGGAGATGGACGAGTTCCGTCAGGAGATGCGGGACCTGGTGAGAGGGAAGGCCGCCATACCTGCCCAGATAGAGCCCAATCTGAACAGCCTCAAGAGGAAATCTGAGCAGGTAGTACACACTGAGTTAGCCACTCCTACTGACCCATTTGATGATACATCTTCGGATCTATTTGATGCTGATTTTGTCACACTTAGGAGCGGTAGGACCCCAGCAGGCGGCGGCGCCTCATCTGAGCTTCACTACGAGGACACTCCAGAGGCGCCACAGGAAGAGGAGGAGAGCGGTACTGAGGCCGCTCCAGATGATGACGGTGGCACTGAAGCCACCAAGGATGCTGATCCCACCGGCGGTACTGAGGCCGTCGCTTCACTAGTTCGAGGAGGTGGTACTGATGCCACCCATTCAGCTGAGTCAGCCAGCGGTACTGATGCCGCACGACGTCTACCAGCAGCAGCAGCAGCAGAACCAGCCCGTGGTGGTACTGAGGCCACCGGTGTGTGTACAGAGAGAGATGTTGTTTTTCCTCGCACTCATGTATCTCGGAACTCTGCTATGAATAAAGGAAAAGGTTTACTTTCTTCTGGTCCCACTGTGGTGCATGATGTATGTGTGGATCCGATCCTTGAACCGCTTAGACCTTTTCCTAGTCCTTCATCTGAGAAGGACCCAGTGATCCCCTTCCCTAGAGCCCTTCAGATGGGGAAGGGGAAGAAAAAAGAAAATCCCAAAAAGAGAGAGCTTGAGGAGTTCAGCCAGAGCATGATTGATCGATTTCACATCCAGCTGACCCTCCAGGAGGCTTTGCAGCACATCCCCCTTCTCCAGCGTTCTTTGAGAGAGAGGACTACAGTCAGGAGGAGGAGGAGGAACCACACTTCAGAGATCCATGTGCTGACGAAAGCCACGTGCTTTGCGATCCAGAACCGACTGCCAGCTAAGAGGCCAGATGCAGGGGCCCCATATGTCAGATGCCAGATTAGTGAGCAGAGGTTCGACCGCACTCTTTTAGATAGCGGATCGTCGATCAACCTTCTTCCGGCAGCCCTTCTCGACCGTTTCGAGTTGGGCACTCTTCGACAGAGCAGGACAGTCCTTCAGTTCGCAGATCGATCTGTCAAGAGGCCGAAGGGGTTATTACGAGACGTTATCGTCACTATTCAGGGCCTGAAATTCCCCGTGGACTTCGTAGTGTTGGACATGGAGATCCCTGAGTCAGTGGCCGATACCCCCATCATCCTTGGTCGTCCGTTCTTGGCCACAGCCAAGGCAGTGACTGATCATGATAGTGGGAAGGTGTACTTTCGCGTCTAGGGCGAGAGTATACAAATAGAGACGGTCGGGGACTACAGAGCCAGACTCAGAGCCCGCTCCGATGCGAGTACCGATTCAGAGCAGCTGACAGACGCAGAGCCAGACATCCACCAGGACTGTGATTTTGTGATCACAGATGATGAGGCAGCTTGGGCAGATCTTGAGACACAGACCACCCTCTCACTTTCAGATACAGCTGATGCAGAGACGATAGCAGAGGAGAGTCTGGAGAGCACAGACCTGGTTCAGGATACTATTGAGGAAGCAGAGCCGGTCCTCGATCGCAGCACGATGATTAGTAATGGTGGTGCTGAGGCCACCTTGTTTTCCGGTGGTACTGATGCCACCGCTTCTGATACAGATCCCTCGGATTCAGAGTCTGATTGGGCCGATTGCTATGATCAGATGTCAGACCTGAGTCCATCTGAGCCTATTGATGAGGAGGAGGTAGATGCAGAGCCGAGCAGAGACAGTACAGTTGAGCAGCCTTCTCCCGATCCAGTTTGCGAGAGCACGCTTTCACTTTCCCAGGCAGATTTGGCCGACCTTGCAGCTTTCACTCAGTTTCTTCCGCAGCCAGATTTGCCGGCACCTAGCATTCCAGAGCTGAAGCCGCTCCCTACTTCGCTGAAGTATCGATTCCTTGCGGGCGAGCCAGAGATGTACCCAGTCATCATCTCCACCGAGTTGACTGGAGAGCAGGAATCCCGTTTGATGGGGGTTCTTGAAAAGAACCGCAAGGCGATCGGATGGAGCGTAGCGGATCTCCATGGGATTAGTCCAGCAGTGTGCTCCCACCATATCTATCTTGAGGAGGGGGCGAAGCCGTCGCGTGAGTTCCAGCGGCGACTGAACCCCAACCTGAGAGAGGTCGTGATGAAGGAAATATCCAAATGGTGGAGCGCAGATTTTATTTATCCCATTTCCGACTCCAAGTGGGTCAGCCCCTTACATGTGGTGCCCAAGAAGACGGGCATCACGACTGTGATCAGTGAGTCGGGAGAGGAGATCGCTACACGAGTACCTACCTCTTGGAGGGTTTGTGTTGACTACAGGAGACTCAACCAAGCCACCAAGAAGGACCATTTCCCCCTGCCTTTTATTGACCAGATCATTGAGAGACTGGCAGGGAAGAGCCATTACTGCTTCCTGGATGGGTACTCGGGCTACAACCAAGTGGCCATCGCTCCTGAGGATCAGGAGAAGACCACCTTTACCTGTCCCTTCGGCACATATGCTTTTCGACGCATGCCATTTGGGCTATGCAATGCCCCTGCGACTTTTCAGAGGTGCATGCTGTCGATCTTTTCGGATATGGTAGGGGAGTGTTTGGAGGTCTTCATGGACGATTTCTCGGTCTACGGTGACGGATTCGATTCTTGTCTTGACTGCCTAGACCGGGTACTCCAGCGATGTATCGAGTTTCATTTGGTTCTGTCATGGGAGAAGAGTCACTTCATGGTGACTCAAGGGACGGTGCTTGGCCACATCATCTCCAGCAGGGGCATGGAGGTTGATCCGGCCAAGGTTGATGTCATTAGGAAACTCACACCGCCGTCCAACTTGAGGCAGCTACGGTCATTCCTGGGGCACGTTGGATTTTATAGGAGATTTATTCAGGATTTCAGCAAGATTGCCCGACCGTTGACAGACCTCTTGACGAAAGACACCGAGTTCCTTGTCGATGACAAGTGTCTCTCGTCCTTTGCGACTCTCCAGCAGCATGTTATTGAGGCTCCAGTTCTCCAGCCGCCTGATTGGTCTCTCCCATTCGAGATCATGATGGACGCCTCCGATTTTGCCGTGGGGGCAGTGCTGGGACAGAGGAGGGATGGAGTTCCGTTTGCCATACACTATGCTAGCCGCACATTGGATTCCGCCCAGCGGAATTATACGGTCACAGAGAAGGAGATGCTAGCCGTAGTGTTTGCCCTAGATAAGTTCAGATCGTATATCATTGGATCTAGAGTGACTTTGTTTACAGATCACACCGCCATCAGGTACCTCATGGCAAAGAAGGATGCCAAGGCCAGACTGACGAGATGGATCCTTCTACTCCAGGAGTTCGACATTGAGATTAAGGATAAGCCTGGAGTCAAGAATGTGGTGGCGGATCATCTTTCCCGACTAGAGCAGCCTGAGGATTCTGAGCAGATTGATCCCATTCGAGATACCTTCCCAGATGAGGCGATCCTTGCTATTGCCTCACTCCCGTGGTATGCCGATATTGTGAACTTTCTCGTTGCAGGGAAAGTCCCACAAGATTGGCCCAGGCAGAGACTTGAGACCTTCCTTGTGAGGGCCAAGTCCTACCACTGGGAGGATCCCATCCTTTACCACGAAGGAGGGGACAGCGTCTGGCGTCGGTGTATTCCTCAGGAGGAACACCATAGCGTCCTCACTTACTGCCACAAGTTTGAGGCAGGGGGACATCATTCTGGGAGGAGAACGGCACAGAAAGTGCTCCAATCCGGCTTGTGGTGGCCTACCCTCTTCAAGGACTCTGATGAGTTCGTGAAGAGGTGTACTGACTGTCAGAGGATGGGCACTTGTGGACAGCATGATATGATGCCGATGCAGCCCATTCACTTCTGTGAGGTCTTTGACGCATGGGGCATCGATTTCATGGGTCCATTCCCTAAGAGTCAGGGATTTGAGTACATTCTGTTGGCCGTTGATTATGTGAGTCGTTGGGTGGAGGCTATCCCCGCCCGAGCCGCTGATGCGAGGACTGTTTGCAGATTTTTGAGGAAACATATCATCACGCGGTTCGGGGTCCCACGAGTTCTGATTTCTAATGGGGGATCTCACTTCATCAACGACCAGGTAAAGGCCCTTGCTAGCGAGTTCAGCATAGATCATCGTGTTGCCACACCTTACCATCCACAGACGAATGGTCTAGCTGAGGTGTCGAATAGGGAGATCAAGAATATTCTGCATAAAGTCGTCCGCCCTGACCGAAAGAATTGGTCACAGCTTTTGGACTCGGTCTTGTGGGCATATAGGACGTCTTTCAAGACACCATTGGGCACGTCTCCCTTTCGCCTCGTATATGGCAAGCCGTGCCATTTACCTGTTGAGCTGAGGCACAAGTCACTTTGGGCAGTTACAGATATTTTGATGGATCCAGATGGTATGGGAGACCAGAGAAGGGCAGAGTTAGCTACCCTGGAGGAGCTTAGAGATGCAACTTTCTCAAGCAGCCTACATTATAAGGAGAAAGTCAAGAGTGGCATGATTCTCATATCAGCCACAAGCATTTTGAGATTGGACAGAGAGTATGGCTGTTTGATGCGAGGCTACGATTATTTCCAGGGAAGCTACAGAGCAAATGGAAGGGACCTTTTCTCGTCAGAAAGGTGCACGACAATGGTAGTATTGATATATCCGAGTTGTCTTCTGAGAGCACCTTTCGAGTGAACGGCCAGCGGCTCAAGCCATTTCTAGATCATGAGCCGCGGGATGTTATTGTTGCCCCTATTCATTTTGCGTGAGATGTGGTCTCTTGACTCACATTTTTTGCATCTCACGCCTGATTTTCATTGTTCCTCCGCCTGTATAGATCCAGTTGTCCATATCATTCTATTCTTTAGTCCCACATCCCTTTTCTCATCTTATGATTATGCTATACTTAGGGTGTACTTTACCCTAAGTATAGGGGGGATGCCGGACCTGCGAGTATTCTTTTCATTCGGTTTGCTCCTGTTTTGCTGCCTATACTTAGGGATACTTTACCCTAAGTATAGGGGGGCAGATTCTGTATCTTCTTCACTCGGATTTCCCTTCATGTACAGCTTGCTATACTTAGGATTAGTTAATCCTAAGTATAGGGGGAAACCACCGAGTTCCTCTCCTTCTATTCATTTATTCATTCCTGTACTTAGCCATTCCTTTTCACTTCCCTTTTACTAAGCACGAGTTATGTCTTCTTCATCGCTCTTGATCACTCTGAGGACATCGTTCGAGCTAAGTATAGGGGGGGTGTGTATATATTTCATATATACTTTAGCCATAACTCGTACTTTGTGTGAGTGTGTTAATAAATAAAATGGCTAAAAATCACAAAAATTAAAAATTTTTTCATGTACATAAACTTCTTTTATATGCACATACATAGCTAGTGTACAAAGTACTTTTGTAAAAATGATTTCAAAAATCTTTTGTGTAAAGTTTTTGTAAATATTTTTGTATCAAAATTATGTATATAGTACAAAATTTTTCCAAAATGTTTTGAAAATCAAGAGTTTGCAAAAATCTTGTGTAAATGTTTGTAAATATCTTTTTGCAAAACTTGCACTTCATGCATCATCATCATCCATGATTTCAAAACATTTTTCAAAAATTCTGCATGATTGTAAAATATTTGTAAATAGCATCTTGTGTACATATATGTATATAATTTTTCCTGGATGAGAGCTGACATTTAAACTAAGCCTGGAATTAAATTGAGAAATGGAGCTTGAATAAGATCTCAATCCACTTAACTTTAAGAGGAACCTTATAGGACTTAGGGTTAAGGCTTTTCAGGTCCATAAGGACTTAATTCTTTGAGTCCACTAGGCTATGAGCATATGTCATCTTGATGATCTTAAGTAGAACACTTAACAACACACGCATGACTCTTAGAGACAATGGCTTGACTTGCACCTGCACCTTACACATGGCTCTCCACGGATGAGGTGGTGAGGAGGCAGTTTCCTTTGGCTTGGGGTAGCATATGAGGGTAGTACTTCTAGGCGGAACCTCTCTTCTTCTTCTAGTGAAGGAAGTGCGCCTCAACTTGGTCTAGTGGTGATGAAGGCTAAAGACAGAAGCTGTGGGTTGCAATAAAGCTTCAAAAGAGGGATAGTCTACTGGCTCAAGAGGAAATTTCTTGTATATATGCTGCACCATGTAGATATGCTGTACAAAAGTCCTTGAAAAAAAATATGCAAAAATGCAAAAAGAACTCCAAAAAAGTGGTGGGTCGGATTGAAAATTTAATAACCCCACCGGAGTGTACAGAGTCAAATAAAGCAAAGCTTATGGTATCCATGTTACATCTCATGAAGCTTGCAGCGGGAGACTTAGCTACACTGGCTAAGCTTCCAAAACTCTATACTTCTTCCCCCTCTTCTTGAGCTGATTGCACTTGAACTTAGAAGGGAATACCCCGCTTCTCGAGGAAAGAGTTGCTAGACTGAGGCATTGGAGTTACCAGGTTGAGGGAGGTTGTTTCTTTGTTACTTCTGAGGTGGGGAGCCAAATATCACTTACACTACATAGAAAGACTCATGGTCATTAGAGTTTGTGTATGTAGACTTGTTCTGATCTGGTTTATTGAGGAGTCTTGCCCATAGATTGGTGGAACTTAGAGGCTGTTGAGTTTTAAGCTTAAGTCCAAATAAGGTTCCGACACATTAATAATCCAAAGATCTGATCGAGCTCCATATTTCACTTTAATGAAGGAAAGTTTAATAATTCAACCTTGATCCATGTACATCCTCTTCTTCTTTTTCTTTTTCTTTCTTTTTCACTTCTTTTTCAAATAAGTGTTTGCTAAGGGACTAGCAAAATATAGTATAGGGGGGTGATGAATACCCATTCATCACTCTTTATTCTTATATTTTAGCTACAAAAACCTATGCAAATGCATGTAGATATGTGTAAATAGGAATAATTAGCAAAAGCATGCATCTTGTAAAAACATATAATTAGCATGTTTTTGTGCAAAAATAAAAGAATAAAGATGAAAAAGAAAAAGAGGGAAATATTTAGAATAAATATTGAGCAACCTAACCCAAGGGAGGGCTCAGCATGGGCCTGACCACATAAAAACCAAAGTAGAGGGAGATAGGGGCTCTAGTGTAAATATTTATGTAAATAAATAAAACTGTATTTTCCTCACCCAAAAAAATATGCTTGTACATATTTTGCATATATTTAGAAACTCTTAAAAACAAAATAAAAATTTAAAAATCAAAAATGCAAAAATATCCCTCCACCATGTGCATAGACCATCATCCTTTATTTATTTAACCCTATAAATAAATGTATTTATTTTCAAAACTTTTTGTGAATATTCTATGGTATATTTTGTAAATAAAATAAATAAAAAGAAACACAACAAAAATCAAATAAAAATAACAAAAATTAAAATTACAAAAACATATTGTACATATGCCATGTACATAGTTGTATATATCTATTTATTTCACCTATGTGTATAAATAATAAAAATAAAATAAAAATATCCTTTTATTCCTCATTTTATTCTATAAATAAATAAAATATAAAATAGGAATAAAATTGTACAAAAATAATAATTAAAAATTAAAAATAAAAAACCCTATATTGTACATATACCTATGTATAGCTATATATTGTAAATACCTTATTTTTATTTCTAAAAATTAATTAAAAATCACCAAAAAATAGAGAAAAATAAAATAAATATTTTTCATGTTTTAAGTTTTTAAAAATTCGGTCATTATCTAACCCAAAAAAATGAATCAAAATAAATAAGCTTGGTGGGCTCTGATTGGTCCACGGGGGATTGTTGACCCCCGGTCAACTCCCCCCCCAGGACCACCAGAGCCGGGTCTCCTGTGCTCGACCCGTTTTCTCCCCTTTTTCCACGGATGACCCGATCGCCAACCCACCAAACCCCGGGTTCGGATCACTCCTCTCGCATCCGGCATCCTCGCCGGAGCCGCTCCCTCGGGATCCGCGCGCTCCTGAGCTCGCCCGATCGTCATCTTCCCGGACCCCTAGCAGTATATAACCTGAGCTCCGCCGCATTTTATTGCCATCTTTGGCTCTCCACTCTCACTCCCGTGACCTCCATAGCGATCCCTGAGGTGACAGCTCGCGATTGCCCTTGTAGCAGTGAGGAGGAGGTGGCCGGACCACTGATCCGGCGACGTTGCGCCGCCGTGCTCCGCCCCGTGCAGGAGCTCGAGCCTCAGGCCTTGACGTCCTTCGAGGCCACGACCAGGAGCTACCTAAGATCCAGCACAGTCTACCACACCGCCCAGGTATCCTTCTAGCCTTCCCATTTCGTTTAATTTTTAGTTTCCCCCAAATCGTAGTTCCGCCGCGTTCCTTTGATTCCGACCATATCGCGTATCTTCTCGGTCATCGGGACACACTGTCACCTTCGCCATCCCTCGACGCACCTTCTCCACCCCTTCGTTCAACCCAGCTCGCACAGGAGCTGGGGTTCGAGCTCCTCCATCCTCCGCTCGCCGGAGCTCGCTCGCCCCGACCCACAGTTCACCTTCACGCCGCTTCATCGGGTCGAGGCACTTTGCCCTCGACCCGCGAAGCTTCTGGGTTATTTTGCAGGTCACGAGGAGGCCATCTGAGGCTTCCCAACATCAGTCCAGGAGCTTCCCCTCCGTCGACCTCGCCGGAGCCCCTCCAGGGCTCGGCTGGGCCATCGGAGGCCACCACCAGCTGCGGGACGTCATCGCCGACCTTCTCTGATCTTCAGAGGCAGCTGAGGAGGCCCACAGCACGCGCACGAGGCCGGCGAACCTCGCCGGCCACCTGTTCTTCAAGGGTCCTCCATCACCGTCCGATAGCCCTCGGAGCTCCAGTTTCAATCGTCACCGCCCATTCATCGAGGAGCAGACACCGTTGATCATCTCGAAGCTTCATCCGGACCGTTAGAGCAGAGAGAGGGAACCACCAGCACCCGAGGCCGTTAGATCTCCCACGTGGCCCCCTCTGCGCCGTCGATCAGGCTCACGTGCGGAAGAAGAGAAGCGCCCGCCGTCCTCAGCCGTTAGATCAGCTACGTGGCGCTCATCCAGCCGTCGACGTAATAAAGGGGTAATTTACCTTAGGCCCCCTCGTAGTTTATGTTTTTACTTTCAGCCCTGTAAATATTTTATGCGTTTTATTTACGTAGGGTAAATTGCACATTGGACCTCGTGCTTGTTTATATTTGCATTTATGCCCCTGTATGTGTGAGCCACGTGCTTCGCCACGTGCTTTGTCTGGTGTATTTGCAATATTAATCCTGTAGTTCTGGTTGTGTGTTAAATGAATGAATACTTTTTGGTAATTGCATATATGCCCCTGTGAACGTTTTATTTCCGTATGTGCGCCTTTTAGTGGGTTATTTGCATAACAGCCCCTGGACTTTTTGGTACGAGTTACCAAAAGGTCCTAGGACTTGTTTTTATTACCAAAAGGTCCCTGAGTGCCCCAGGCACGCGCCACGCGCGTGACTTGCTGGGAAAATTGCACCTGGACCCCCAGATCTTCGGGTATTTGCACTTAAGTCCCTGTGCACTGTGCCCCCTTTTGATTTTTGAATAAAATATCAAATCACCTCTAAATTCGATGAAAATTTGACACATGGCTCCTGCCATGTTGTAGAATTTTTGAGAATTTTTGAGGACATTTTTGATCTTATTTGCTATTTTTAAAAATTCAAAAACTCTCATTTTAGCTACTGTCTAGATTCAAAAATCCCAAAAAAATATAAAAACACCCCCAAAAATTCCATAAAAATTAGGTGTTGTTTCTGTTGTGTTTCTTGATTTTCTAGCCAATTTTGGCTATTTTTCATTGAGTAAAAACCCTAAAAATTTAAAAACACCTCAAAACTCATAAAAATCATAATAAATAATTTAAAAACCAAAAAACAATAATTTTGGTTCTCAAATTTTCCTTGTTTTCTCTAGTATACAGGAAAATTACCTCCGGGTCCCTCTGAGATCTTTAAATATTTTATTTTTGGATTTTGGGGCCTGGCTGGACAGTACCTTGTCTTTTTAGCACTGTTTGATTTTTAGAAAAATAAAATACACTTCAGAAAATTATCAAAAATTCACCAAAAACACTTAAAAACCTAAAAAACATAAAAACATTTTTTCTTGAATTTTTGCTTGATTTTTGATGCTTTAAATAAATTGATAAATGTGTTTGTTTTTGTTTTCTTTTATTTTCTCATTATATTAAAAATCCAAAAAAATATAAAAATTATTAAAAATCACTAAAAATATTTTATCTTTATTTTATTTTATTTTTACTACTTCGTAGGCCTCTGGCCAACCCGTGCTCCTTGTGTTCGACCCTGGGTGCTATACCAGGTTAATCTCATAGCAGGGCCGCTGATTTTGTGCTTGATTGATCTTACGTGTTTCGAGTGGTCTGATTTTTTTTGATATACTTAGTCTGAGTGATTGAGGTCGCAACGACCTATATTTCTGTACCTTTACCTTAGTCATTCGGACGGTTATCACCGACTGGAGCGTATTTTATCCAAACTTTGCATATCTCTCGTTCACTCTGAACGGTCCACCTCCATTTTTCCAGGAAGACTTTTTTCCTGACTTTTGTACATATCATCCTCAGCCACAGATTCAGACCTCGAATTTTTATCCGCATCCACCTTCACCTCCATATCCTCCACCTTCACATCCATCCGAGACGAGTCACCTTTCATGGAGTCCACCCTTGAGCACTTGACCTAGATGATGGATCAGATGAGACATAGGATTGACAACCTCACTAGCATAAATAAGAGAGACCATGATATTCCACCATTTGATGATATGTGTTCACTCGAGGATTTCCATGAGAGCTTTCAATCACCCAATATACAAAAAAATGAGAAAATTTTAAAAATCCAAAAAGAGTTCGGGAGCCCTTTGATTGAGTCGAATTTTGAGGAGAGGGACCATCTTCCAGACACTTTGATCACACATACCTTCACATCTAGTCCCATCTTTGACCCCGAGGATGCCGATGTACAGACAAATCTTGGTATTCCTCATGTAGATGCTGATTCCGACTTCTTCCCTTGTATGGAGGAGGTTCAAAACTTGAAAAATTTATTGACTGAACCCGAAGTAGTGGACACTATTCATGAGATCATCCGTGCCCCACTTCAACAGGTCATGACTGATTTATCTGCTCCTCTTCCCAAGAAGAGAAAGCAGAGGAGTAGATCTGAGCATCATATCGTGACCATGGCCACTGTCCATGCCATCACACACCGTCCCATTCTTAGGAAGATGAATACTGCCACATCTTTCATTAGTTGCACCATCTCTGACTTCACATGTGATCACACTCTCCTCGAGGGTGGTGCTTTGATTAGCATATTACCCTTCTCGCTGGTACATTCTCTCCACTTAGGGCCTCTCAAGAAAACCAAGATGATCATTCAGTTTGCTGATGGACCTATCAAGAGGTCGAAGGGTATCCTTGAAAACGTCGTCATCTCGATTCAGGACATGAGCTACAATGTTGATTTTGTTGTATTTACCCATGGAGACCTACATAGGGGAGCACTCTCCAATTATTCTGGGATGATCATTCCTCGCCTCAGCGAGGGTCGTTATTGATTATGGTTCAGGAGATATTCGCTCCCGTCCTATTAACGAGAGCGAGGTGGTCATCACTGGTCTCACTGCCGATGAGAGACCTGCACCTAATGTGACTACACCTATTATGGCTGACCCTGAGGCCTATGATCTGTATGAGGATATCAGAGAGACTTTCTTTATGACCGATGATGAGAGCCGAAAATTCCTCTCCAAAGAGGAAGTCTCTGAAAGCATAGATCTTAGAGTTTCCGCTTCCTGTGATTGGTGCTGTGTTGATGACATCCGCGGAATTTACACGATCGGCGCCATTGAGAGGAGGGCAGAATATTATGAGACAAAGATCAAATTTGATCTTGTTGCTTTTATTCAGGAATTCGGACCTTTCAATGAGAAAGATGATCCGATTGGGCTTGTAGAGGACGAACAGAGTTTGACTACTTCCACTGATGTGTTCGTTCCTTTTTCTTTTTACCTGGACGAGATCTCGCAGGATGACACTGACTACACTTCTTCTTTTAATGATGAGTTCGTCCCATTTCACTTTGATATCAGCGAGACGACCAAGGCTAGACCTAATTGTACTTCTTCCATTGATCCATCTGGGCCTTCACACTCTAGGGCCACTGAGGACCTACACCCTATCGACCCTGATCGGTTTGTGTCACCTGAGGACCTCGATGTCGACATGCGCCATACTGGATCTATTCCTTAGCGGTGTCGCAAGAAGGTTCGCTTTCAACCTTCTTGACCATCTGTACATCCATCCTGTTGTATATTCATTTGTTTCCCTCTGTCTAACTCTCGTATCGCTCGTCCACCCATTCTCATGTTTGCCTTTCTTAGGACGTACTCTGTCCTAAGTATAGGGTGGTGGACGAGCCAAGTGTTCATTCGTCATTCCATTTCATACTCTTGCTGTTGCCTATACTTAGGGCTTCTTTTTCCCTAAGTATAGGGGAGTGATGTGCACATTCTCACGATCTCTTCTTCCATCGTTTGTAAATCTTTTATTCTTTTCTTCTTCTATCTTCTTTATCTACACGAAAGGTGTCGCCCCTTTTTTATCAGTCTTCTATACTTAGGACGTACTTTGTCCTAAGTATAGGGGGTGTGCACCCCGAGTTGCTTCTATTCTTTTAACATCTCCACTGTCTCCTCTACTTGTCTATATTTAAAGATATCTTACCCTAAGTATAGGGGGAGACAGTCTGAGTACAATATGTTCATTCCTACCCTTGACCCTCTCTGCTTTGTGTACAGTCTGGTATACCTAGGATTATTTGATCCTAAATATAGGGGGATGGTCAACTTCTCATCCGTTCATTCCTTCATTCATTCGTTATTCTTAGACTTTTCTATACTTAGTACGAGTTATGTCTTCTCTTTTTCTCTTTGATCTATGAGGGCATATCTCAAGCTAAGTATAGGGTGTTGTATATACTGCATATATACTTTAGCCATAACACGTACTTTCGTATTTTTACTAATAGTCATGGCTTATTACACCTATAAAATTTATTAAAAACCTTAGTAAGAAGATGTTGATTATTCCTCAAATTCTTTTTATATTTACTTATTAATAAATCAGGTGAAAATATTTTTTGCAAAATTCTTGAAAAATAGTTTGAAAATCCCTTTGAAAAATCTTTTGAAAACTATTTTGGAAACGTTTTGTTACATTCTTTTCAACCTTTTGTAAAAATATTTTTTTGTTTGAAAATTTATTTTCTTCATGTGAAATAAAAATGTTTGAAAAATGATTTGCAAATGGTTTGAAAAATGGTTGGAAAATATTTGAAATATATATATATATATGTTTGGAAAACCTTTGCAATATGATATTCAAATGTGTATACTTGTTTGTAAAAATATTTGTAAAAACTATTTTGGACTATAATTTTCAAAATTGTTGGTAAAATGATTTCAAATAAGTTTGAGAAATATATACATCTCACCAAAAATTCTTTATTGTATATTTATAAAACAGACCACTTACCCTTTGTAAATTCTTAAAAATCTAATTCTTGTAAATATAAGATGCATCCCTCTGTAAGTATTTGCACCTAATTTTTAGCCAAAACCTTTTGTTTTTAAAAATCCCAAAAACATTTGCAAAATTAAAAATACCAAAAACATTTGAAAAAATATTTTTGAAAAAAAATCAAAAAATGCATATGCATCATCTTTTTCAAAAATCCATAAAAAGTTCAAAATCTTTGAAATTTGCATCACAAAAATATTTTCTTCATTTTGCATAGCATTAGCAGTTTTTCCGATTGAGTTTGTTGGTTGAACAAATCTAAGTAAAATCGGAAGATTCGAGCTTGGTTGGACTTCAAAATTTTACCTAATTAACGGAAAACTTTATAGGAGTTGGAATTGAGGTACTTCATGTCTAGTTGACTTAATTCTTTGAGGATCACGGGATTTGATTCAATGGATTCTTGACTACCTAAGTAGAGTATTTCGGAGCACACAAACAAATCTTGTCGATAATGACCTAACTTGGACACCTGCACCTTTCACACTGTTCAACTCAGTTGGAGTGCTGAGGGGGTTGGATTTGCCTGTATGAGACGCACACAAGTGGAAACATTTGTCCTCCTATAGGGAGGGAAGTGCACCCCAACCCGTCCGGTGATGATGAATTTTGAAGACATGAGAGTGTGGGTTGCAATAAATCTTCAAAAGAGGGATAATCTAATAGCTTAAGAGGAAAAACTCCTTACGTAAATGTTGCTGTGAATAGTATTCCAAAAAAGAGAGAAAAGAAGTAAAAACCAAAAAACTCCAAAAAAGGTGGACATGCCTGTACAAAAATAAAACGCCAGCCAGAGTGTATATATTTGTATAGTCAATAAGAAAGCTTGAGTTTCAAAGTCAAATCACGTGAGCCTGCAGCAGGATGACTTGACTACAGTGGTCTTGCGTCCTAGGGTAGGTAGCTACACTGGCTACTGTCCATTCTTCTCTTCACCTCCTCCTCTTGAGCTGGTTGTCACTTGAACTTAGAAGGGAATACCTCGCTCCTCGAGGAATGAGTTATTGTATTGAGGAATCATTGGGTTGTCATACTGGAGAAGTCAGCTTCTTCGTCATTTCAGTTGGGGAGAGCCACCATCACTTACATTGTACGAGTCAGATTCATAGTCATAAGGGTTTGCGTATGAGTTGTAGTATTCTTACATGGCTGCTGAGTAGACTTAAGCAGAGTTTTGGGATTCTCGAAGGCTGTTGGATTTCAAATCTGATTCCCATTAAGGTTCCACCCGCACTAAAATTTCAAAGGTCCGACTTAAACTCAAAACTTTGATTTTGTGAAGACAAGTTTGATCATTAAACTAAATCCAATTTTCTTCCTTTTCTTTTCTTTGTTTTTTTTAGTACTTATTGCATAAGTGTTTTATAGGGACTAGCAAAGGCAAGTATAGGGGGATAATGAATCTCCAATTTATCACCTTTATTCTATCATTTTGGCCTTAAAAGCCCTAGTAAATGCGTGTACATAAGCTTAATTTAGTCATTTTATTATTCATGCATCATTATGTAAATAGTGTATAAAATATGGTTTTTAAATCCAAAATTATAGAATAAATAAAAGAAAAGAAAAGGAATAAAATATTTCAAATATTTTATGACCCGAAACCCCGAGACCTAAGCATCTCGATGACTAGGTCGACAAGGAATAAATTAGGGGGGGATAAGGGTCAAAATACAATAAAAATACCTTTTATTTATTCATTTTCCTTCATTTTTTGAACCCATTTTTAGTTCTACTTTTTATACTTCAAATAAAGAAATGTTGAACATGAAAGGTGTTGACAATAAAACATAGAAAAATACAAAATTTATTTCATACAAAAATAATTTATAGATAAAGAGTTATAATCTGAATAAGTTCCCAAAACCCCAACACCTATATCTCTCAAATAAAAACTCAAAATATATCAAAATCACTTTAATTGTATATAATTTTCAATAAGCTATTTAATGAAGGTAGTTTCATATTTTTTGAAGTTACGATTTG
The DNA here is from genome assembly GCA_037367405.1 of Ottelia alismoides. Taxonomy (NCBI): domain Eukaryota; kingdom Viridiplantae; phylum Streptophyta; class Magnoliopsida; order Alismatales; family Hydrocharitaceae; genus Ottelia; species Ottelia alismoides. The sequence continues at coordinate 832,362 of JAZKJV010000623.1, forward strand.
AAAGTTGAGTTTTGGACCCTATTGTATAGCTATACTGATTAAAATATTCATTTTACTTATTATTCATTATTTTATAATTTTATTTTTTTATAATTTTGTAATTATTATTTATAATATATGTGCATAATAAAACTAGAATAAATCACTAACGAAAACATAAAAATAAAATACTTGTATAGAATACATAGATGAAATACCAATAAGTATACCTATATAGATAACACATCTATTTATTTAATTGTACTTTTCATATCAGAAAATAAAATAAAAATATATTCAAGTGTATAAAAATATGTTATAAATATATAAAATAATAGACAAAATTAATAAAATAAAAAATATTAAAATATATAGAGAAATGTACCTATATAGCCCTTAAAAGGGAACTTGTAATTATAAACCTCTAAAAATAAATAAAAAACATTATAAAAGACTTCATAAAATAAGAAATAATTTTTATTTTATAATCTAAAATTAATAAAATTGTCTATTATTTTTAATTTAATTTCCAATTCTTTTCTCCAGGCTTTTTCCTTGTTGGTCCACGTGGACCAACCAGGAGGGTCAGAGAGTTGACCCGCGGTCAACTCTCTGATCCGTGTCTGTCATTTCGTCATAGCCTCGTTTTTGCTCAACTTCAAAAAAATTTCGAGGCAATTCCTTTCATCTTTTCGTGTTGGAGTCTTCATGACTTTTGTCCACCATTCTTCGAGGATACACACCCTAGGCTTTTCTTGGGGAGTTGAGCTTCGATACGCAAGATACACCTAGTTCTTTTCGCCCATTCCTCCATCTATTCAAAAACAACCCCGACCTTCCCTTTGAGCTTTGAACCCCATTTGACCCGTCTCTCTTCCCCTTTCTTGTGCTCCGGACCGGTGGTGGTGACAGCACCACCTCCACCCAATCTGGGCGGGTTGACGAGTTTTTCGGCATGTTCCAACACCTCCGGCGGGCCACTGTCGTCAAAGTAATATCAGGCGTACATGCCTTTGAGGTCCGTCTTTTATTCGTTTTTCTTACTTTTTAGCTTTGTCGTAGCTTTAGGAACCTATCTCCATCCTCCTTTTCAACTGGAAACCATCCAACCACCTTCGCCACCATCTCGTCGGAGCTTGCTCCGGCGAGCTCCGATTCCGCATCCCCATCCCACTTCAACCCCGTTGTGGGGTCGACGAATTTTACCCTCGAGCCCCTCACTTTGTTTTGCATGTTTAGGAACTGTATCACGCACCTGGGGGGTTTTGAGGGTCGACCGAGGTTCTGGGAGCTTCATGGCTCCGCCGACCTCGTACGGCCACTCCAGCTTCGCCTTAGCGTTTTTAGTCCCTCGGCATCTTGAGGAGAACCACAGTACGCTCTCGGCCATTTTGGAGCATCATCGAACCATGGGAGAGGAGGATCGGAGCCGGGGAAGCTTGCATCGCCGGAGGAGCTTCCCTGTTCTTCCTTCTTCCCTCTCCATCGTCGGATTGAAGGTCGTTCTTCCTGGCGTACAACTGTCGTAGGATCCCGCACATCATCAGTCGTCAATAGCCTCCAGAGGATCTAATCTGGGTTGTCCTCGTCGAATCATCATCAGCGCACCAGATCGTGACACGTGTTTAAGTGAGCTGCCATCACCCGTTTGATCCGCCCCAGGCTTGGGTATTTTGCACTTTCCACCCCAGCCATTTTTATATTTAATTACAAAGACATAGACTTTCATTTGTTGTTTTATATTTTTATAAAATTTGCATATCATCCCAGAACTTTCCACTATTTGCTTTTGGGTCCCCGGCTACGTCACCTCACGTGATTTGTGCACGTGAGGCCTGGCATTTTGCTAGGGGACTCTTGGGATTATTATTATTTCTGTTTAGCCCTGAAAGTACTTAATTAAGTTGTTAACTTTTTTGGAAGAATTGCAAGTAAGTCCCTGGTATTTTTGATATTCACGTTTTAGTCCATGCCAGGCACATGGTCTGGTATGTGGTTTGTGGCGTTTTTGCGGGAAGCCCTAGCGGCTTTGGTTATTTCTGATAGGCCCTGGGATTTAAATAATTAGTTATATATTTTTGTGGGAAATTTACACACAAGCCCTCATAATTATACATAATTATAAAAATACCCCTGCTAATATGTATTTTCTCTTTGTTTCTAGTATTTATTTCATGCATCTATAAAACTCTAAAAAATCCACAAAAATAGTCTTAGCTTCCTGGAGCATTGCACTTTTATGACATATTTTTATTTTATATTTCTGAAGCATTTTATTATTTATAAAAAATCTAAAACATGCATTTCATCCATGTTTGCATTAGAAAATACATAAAAATTATAAAACCTTTTTGAAAAATTCCAAAAAGATATATTTAGTAATTTAAGTATTTTACAACTTCAGATCAAAAATCACTAAAAAATAAAAAAATTATTAAAATTGCAAAACTCCTAAAATCTTTTTATAAAAATATGAAAAATCCATAAAAATCCTAAAATATAGTTGTTGCTCCTAATTTTTTCTCTATTTTATTATCTTTAGTTTAAAATTAATTTGGAGAATTTTGGTTACTGCTTAATAATTTTTATCTTTATTTTAATCCTGATTTTGAGTATTTTTTGACTTTAAAATACCAAAAAATTTAGCAAAAATATAGAAAAAGAAAAACAGTAGAAAAATATAAAAGCACAAAATTGTTTTATTTCCTGTATTTTGGATATTTTTACCTTCTTTTATCTCTCTTTTATCTCTTATATATATTCTATATAGTTTTATACCTTTTAAAAGAAAAATAAAATATAAAATATAAAAAGAAAACACAAAATCAAAAATGAAAAATCAAAATATAAAAATAAAAAATAAAAAAAGTAAATAAAAATATAAAATTAAAAACCAACAAAATAACACATATAGACAAATTGATCACATTCATTTATAGCATTCATTGCCCCGATCTACCTCTTGTTCCATGTATTCGACACTCTACAGTACTTGTAATATACACATCTTTTGTAGAGTTTTAATAAATTTTAACTCCACATTTGCTTTCATTTCTTGATTTATCTGTTGTGGATTAATTGTTGTTTGAATTTGGATTTCGTGTGACGTCATCTAAACGATTGTTGATTCGCCTTGTGAATTAACACGACCTCCACAAAATTTCGTTCAACAGGGTTTCGTATCAATTCCGCTCTGCATCACCTGGAGAGTTGTTCGAATCAAAGTGAAATACGGAAGCAGTAGCTGCAGGTCATCGCATGTCTGCACAAAGCACATCAACTCGAGGAACCTTCGAAAATATCGGTAGATCGAACATCACCTATATGCCTCCACCACCGTAGCCGATCAATCACCACAAACGTCGCCCTCTGCAGCTCCTGGAGGAATGCCACTCATAAGCTCCTCCGCGAAATGCAACCACCGGAAGCCGCTGGCATAACATCGATCAGATCCGCAATCTTCAAGGAAAACGTTGCAACGAAGTCACGTATTTGAGTGCTTTGGGAACAAGAGCCATCACTTGAACATCTACCATCGAACAAACGAGATTCACCAACAGATACAACATAAACAGAACAACATTCCCGTCATTCAGGGCCGTCCCTGAGCCTTGTCTCGGGGTGCAACGGCCCAGGGTCCCGTAATTTTGGGGGGTCATCTTTGAATTGGCTACATATAGTTAGTTTTTATTATTTTTATTTCAAATACTAGGGATGAAAACAGATCGGATACGGATCAGATATGCCTATTCTATATCCATATTCGCTTTATCTCTATCGAATACAAATACGGATACAGATATGATTCGGATTGCACTAAGGAAATCATATCCTTAAAAATACGGATACGAAATCATATCCTTAAAGAGCGAACATGATTGCAGATTAAATAAAGAGCTAATCCAAATATGAACCAATGAAAGTGTAAATCCAAATATGGATCCAATAAACATGGAATCCAAATATGGGTCTATTAATGATCACACAAATACGAATTGATATTTAATCAAAGTTTATAATGATTTTAAAAATTGATAATAAAATATAAATAAATTGCATCCCGACAAAAGAGATTGTCGAGGTGGCATGCGTTCTTAACCAGAAGCAAAAGTGAGGATATTGATTGTAACTTTTGTTCGTGTCATCCCCAAATAAACAGAAGTTGATTAATATCATTGATATATTGTATTATATAATATATAATACTAATATAATAATATGGAGTTGTGTCTTGTATTATATTAACTAGTATATAAAAAAATATTAAATATTTTATTCTCATATCCGGATCCGGATATTCAAGACATTACCATATCTGCGTCTATATCCAAAAAATTTAGCAATCCATATTCATATCCGATCCGTATTCCATTAGTATTTGGATACAGATATCCGTATCTGGTATTTTTTTCGAATACTATTAGGGAATATTCGAATATATCCGTATCTGTGTTCATCCATATCAAATACCAATCCAATGTCTAAATGGCTACACAGGTCCATCAATTATTCAAATTTGCATGTGTCATTTGATTCTTTATATTCCTAAATACCTAAAAAGCATTTGGTTTCCCGAATGGCACATTAATATCTTAAAAGTTAAGGCCCCACATTGAACTTAAATGTGTCCTTTGGAGATAAATATGACCTCCTCCTCTTGTGATTTGCGATTTCCGCCACTACTGCAATTTCTCATGCTTTTAATTTATGACTAGTTGTTGTTGTTGGGCACACGTAAATCACAGCCTCAGTTTATGATATTTTTTATATTTGTGTATTGTAATTTTTTCCCTTAGACCTATAAATCAAAGTTATTTTTGGGATTCGTACATCTACTCACCATATTTGTGTAATTGTAAATCTCTTATCATTTTTTCTAAGAAAATTACAAAATTGAAGTTATTACATATTGTAAGGGATTGGGAATGTGGCGTTAACCACTTGAATTGTTGTTATCTTTTTTACAAAAAAAAATTCATCTCTCATTTCTCAATCACAGGACATATATTTCCTTTTTCAAAATTTTTATTGTCATTAATCAGTTTTATATTTGTGGTAAGAATATTTTATGGTTGGATTGTGAATAACCATCAAATAATCTTTTTAGGTAACTTATTTTTTCCGTAAAACTAAATCTTTATTATTTAATTTAGGTTTCAA